>JABFPN010000991.1:0-10229 GCA_022817305.1 Leptoteleia sp. ZL-2020
CAATATATTTCCAATACAATTCCAATATATTTTCAATACATTTCCAATATATTTTCAATACATTTCCAATATATTGGAAATATATAACTAACATTTTGGCAATATAGTGACCATTTTTTTTTTTTTTTTTTTTTTTTTAATCGCTTGTAACATTTGCAAATCCGCTTAACATCTATTATTTATAAAATTCGCACATCGTTGAGAATCGAACCTCGCACCTGACGCTAACGCTGTCGCAATAACCTAACGCTCCTAACCACTCGGCTATTGAACTCTAATGACAAGCTGTTTTAATTTCTTATTTCCTACTCCCAATATACTGAAAATGTAATCCATATATTGATAACATATTCTCAATATATTGAAAATATAATCCATATATTGATAACATATTCTCAATATATTGAAAATATAATCCATATATTGGCAGTATATTGCACTCGTAATCAATTAATTAGCCATATATTGCCATATATTGTCAATATATTTTCAATATATTGGAAATATATTGGAAATATATTAGAAATATATTAGAAATATATTCAAAATATATTAGAAATATATTGCCAATATATGTACATATATTTCCAATATATGTTTAATATATTGCAAATATATGTTTGCTATATGTTTCTTTTTACCAGGGTATGCTTAGTGTCATATTAACAAGTTTATAAAAATATCTGTTGAAAAAAAATAGCAATACATTATTTACAAATTACAAAATTCTAGGTACATTTAACTTTGTACATATGTACTGTTTTTCTGAAAGCAATTATTTTATAAATTATTTATTTTACAACAATTTTGTCAATTTAAACTTATTATAATATTATAGAATGAAATTTTACCTTAAATAAATAAGTATTCACCATGGTTAAACTTCCGAATGTAAACCAGGAAAAACAAAATATAAAATATTATTTTCGTAACCATTTATACAAAAGATGTATTGAAAAAAAAATAAACACTGCTTTCATGATAATCGGATAAATGTTCACTTTTTGGAAGTACTTTAATTTATATAAAATATTTTAAGCTTCACTATTAACTTTTGCTCGGTGTATTATAACAATTAACTTTAAAATTCTAAGTACGCTAATTCTATTATTAAAGACGAACATTAAATAAAATGAAAAATTACAAAAAAAGCGGTAAACTATTTAGCGTATATTTATAATAAAATATTTCACGAGCCCGAGCTGTAAGCTTGTTTCAACAAACGAAAAAGAAGAAAAAGAAAAAAAGAGTTACAATTCCAAGTAATTGGAGTTCAATATTCTGTATACAAGGCGCGTGTTTACATCGGCCAAGGTTGTGTTTACAACGGCTAAAAACAATGTCGGCGTATAGCGCCCGACTGATTACCTCCATGCGATGTACATTTTTATGTTTTGAGATATTAAAAAGTAGTACTTTAGTTCAGATATATGAAAATAAGTTAAAAATAGCATAAATACTTGATCAGGGCAATTGATATTTATAGAATATTATTGTCATTCTTCAGACAAAAAAAAAAGTAAGCTTTTAATAAACCATGCGTAAACCTCCCAACACCGACACTTTTTTAATAATTATAAAAATAATTCACAAAATTTATGATTAACCGATCGAAAATGTTCCCCATAAAAACATCGCGGATGACTATAATAAATAAAACATTTCATACTAATATGAAATTAAAATTCATTAACGACGTTTAAATGACTTGTCAAATCGAACTACGAAAAATGAAGTGGAAAATCTTTGAACAGTAACACGACGGATCCTTGTTAATTTCCAAACCGTGGATAAAGAAAAAATAAACTTAAAAAAAAAAAAGGAAAAACGAACACCAGCAAAAGAGCTCGCGATCTGCACGTTTCGCGCAAGTAATTTTCAGCTTTGAACAAGTACATTGCAATAATCGTCATCATATCATAAAGCAACGATGTGACGTAATCCAGGATGGGACAAAAAGGCGCGCTTTTTAGTGCTCGTCGAGATCGCGCTGGATGTGAAAGCACCGTGAATGATTAAGAATTGAAAATTTTTCGAAATTTTTGCCAAATTGAAACATTAAAAATACATTAAGCGCGAAATAATGAATGTCTGTGATAAAGCTTGCGACGCCTTGAGAAATCTTTCCGTAGCCTTTCGGGCCGACCTCGTCGTGTTTGTTCGAAAATTTATCCCAAATCAAAATTTCAGTTTCAATTTTTCAAATTTTGCGCGGCCGCTGAATCATTTATCCCTCCCACTCGTCACGCCGCGCTCCATTCTTTTTTCGCGCCTCATTTACACGAAACGCCGATCAACATTATTTGCCGCGCGCACTTTTTCTGCATCGACTCGACAACAATAGGCTTATCGATAACTAAACTCGAGTCTTTTTTTTCCCTCCTCGATAAGGCCCAATCCGTCCGGTCCACACGAAATGCCGTTTTTCTTTTTCAATTTTTACAGAATGCCACGGGAAACAGGTTCTTCCAGTGACATTTATTTTAGTAAATTCGATTGTATCTAAGCGTATGCTCAAGAAGAAATAAATGAGAAATAAAAAAAAAAAAAAAAAAAGAGCCGTCACCCAGTAAGATCGAGAGCGCTATTAAAAAAGAAGAGAAAAAGGCCGCGAATAAATTACTATACCTATAGGAAGCGCTGACATAACCCTAATAGCAACAAATGTTCATAAAATATTTAGAAAATAATTTTATTTAAAAAAAAAAGAAAAAAAAACCGTCAGTCAAATATGATATAAATACTGTGCACTATTAAGAAAGGCAGTTAACATAACAACAACAATGGCGTATCAGAGGTGTCATCAAATTCATCTTCATTTATATTCAACCGTGGCAAATTTCTTTAACTTATTTCAAATCGTCGCCTTCGTCAATGTTCTTTGGTAATTGAAAACAAGACCTATCTTGTGTCAGTTCCGTGGCGAGTTTAAGAACACGCCGTTGGCATCTTTTCTGCCGTCGCCACGGCATATTCTAATTAGATCGCAAGTCGGTCTACAACTCCCTCGATGGGTCCGGACGGCAATGGAAATGAAGGCAAAATGTCACTGGCCGGAGACATCGAGTTTGGGCAATTGCGTAGCGTTGGTCAGTTGTGGGGGGGAAAGGGGGTCACGCGTGTGACGACAATGGTAACGACGAGCCAAAGTTGACGAATAAAAGGTACAAGAATGCAACGTTACGTGACATTTATTTCAGTGCAACGGGCCAAATTGGAATTCGCGCGCGTTACATCGTCGTCGAGTTTGTCTCGTCGGCGTTGTGCAAGCGTGATAAAAAAGGACAAGAGGTAAAGAATTACAGGTACCGGCCCCGGTCAGCCAAGTCCCAAAACTGGTCGAAATCCAAAGAGAGTGGGGCTTCCAGTGTAACACACCGTCGCGGCAACACAAAAGCAAAACAAATTGAAATGTTGGCGCCGTTATCGCGCACGCAACCAACACCTAAAAGGTAGCACTGCGGCTTGAATTTGGGCGCGCGAAACGGTCCTCGATTCGCCGTGGCACAAGTCACATACGCGGCACGCGAAAAGCCTCATCCATCCGCCTAGGAGTCTCGGAGTCAACTGACTCTGGCAATCACCGACCGAACCGGCCGATCCGGGGGGGTGAGAGGGCGGCGCTGCGTCTAGGGGGAAACCACGTGGTCGAGCCCACTGTTTACAAGCAGTCCAACGCGGCGCTTCGGTCACGTGTCACTTTGTCACACGCAGATGCAATTGCCGATTTGACAATTCGACCGCGAGTCAGCCGATATTCGCGCGGCGACCATCAAATTGGCGGGTTGGCGGGTGCGCCCTCCCTAGTTGCGCCCTAGTTGCGCCCTAGTTGCGCCCTAGTTGCGCCCTAGTTGCGACGCGCCCGATCCCGACGTCGACTTTTTTCGACGCTAATTGGCGGTAAACGGCCGTTTGGTGGGCGCGAAGCGAGAAGACACCCAGCGAAAATTGATACGCACAAAAAATACGTACTACCGGCGAGGTTGCGCGCCGCGTACTGCGTAGCATTATCTGACTTACGAATGAGCCGCCTCACGGGACGACGCGAGGCAGCCCGAGCGCGCCCGACACCCGCCGAAACAAAGTAGCGTCCGGCGTTGCCGTTTACGACAAATGTGCGTTTCAATTTTTCGGAGAAACATGGCCAGGAAATTAAAAGGGCGCATCGTTTTCTTTATTCGGCTGATCATTGACAAAACCCGAGCTATTACGATTAACCTTTGTTTACACATTTTAAACAATCGTTTGATTATTATTGTCTTCGAAATGAGCAAGTTAGAATAAGTTTTCCGAGACGTCATAGCGTGCCAAAACGCCGTCCGTAACTTTATTATAAGCGACATTATATGAATATTATTTATACACTGTAAAAAATACCATGTTGAATAAAATGAAATCGAGTTGAGTCGCGACTCATTTTCTGAATCAAACACGTCCACAACCTTGTTTAAAACTTGATACATCTTTTTGACTAAAACAAATAAAATTTTATATATTTTGAGTTGAAATACTCTATGTATACTTGGCAAAGAAAACTATTTTATTTAATAAATTAATAAAAAATTTTCTCATATACTCGCCTTTGTTAAGGTTTGAACTCGGGGGGTGCAGAGTGTTCAAAACTTAAACTACTGCGTTAATGTTACTGTTTTGTATCATGTCAAGTCACTAATTTGAATTATTCGATTTGAATATCGAGTAAATACCATCGAGTTGAATGTTCTCAATTTTTTTTTTTTTTTTTTTTTTTTCAAAGCATAGCAAGATAAGATGTGGGAACAAATAAATGAATTAGACAAAAAAAATCATAATACATATCAATACATTTTAAACTTTCATTAATAATATTTAACGTTTATACTCCTCATTATTATTTTTATTGGAACATGTTTTGAAATTAGAGGTTTAATTATTTATTTATTTATTTATAATTTACTTGAAACTTATTTAACAACATAGTAATTTGAAATGACATAATAACAAGTACAGTGAAACATACATATGTTATAATGTTGTAAATAAAATAGTTTTCCTAATATAAAATTGGGCATTTCCCAAGCAAATAAAGTGGCTTTTAACACTCCTATTTAGCATCCAATAACTAACTGTCATACTATAATATCCCAGGAATATTATTTTAATATCTAAGTGATAATTTTCAATATTTTTGTTGCATTTTTGAAAAACTTAAAAAAAATAATTTAACTAAAAGTGGCAACGATTTAATGAATAAAATAAACCTTAATTTGTTTTCAAGCTGTTTTCCAATTGTGTTTTTATCAAATTCCTGCTTTCCGTTGTTAAAATACAGTTCAATCAGGGATAAGATTGTCTCTCAAGTTGGGGAAGTAGATTGGTTTAGTTTCGTTAGTTTGGTTGCATGCTAGAGAATAGGCCTATTAACAATGTTTACATTTGCATTAATTGTTCTGGAAAAAATTGTCAAAAAAATTAATAAATTGTTTTAAAAAATTAACTTTGTATCGTTCCAAAAAACACGAGTTTAATAATCTTAACAAACGAGGACAATATTTGTTTGCATCATATTCATTATGTTTTATAAAAAGTTACAAAATAAACAATCCCAATAAGTAATGTAACTTTTTCTTTTATATATACAACTTTAGGAAATAGTCAACTTAGTTTATAATATATAAATAATCTTAATATGAAATAATCTTAATACATATATACTTTTTCCTAAAAGTATAGGAAATCTTGTGCAAAGCAGCTGTGTAGGGTTCGCTTGTAAACTAATTTTTTCAAAGAAATTTTTTCTCAACGTGTTGTTCCGCATTCTGCTAACGCGGATAATACACGTGAATTTGGTTTTTCTACGATTTTGCTGATGGAAAGGAGGGAATGACGTTGGACACGGAGAATCCAACGAGAATTCGGGAGAGCCCCGCCAACGTATGGATCTATGACGTCTGCAACTGGAGGACCTCTGTGACTTGATACCTTTTTATAGATTTTTTCAGAATCGATACGCGTTATGCGTTATGTAACACGCATAATAATATTTCTCCATAATAAAAGTAATATGGCAATTGATTTTTTAATTCAAAGTAATCTCTTTTTCAATTAGCGTTAAATGTTGAAAAAAAAAAAACACACACACACACACACACACAATTGTTGTTCCTTCATTCCATTCTTTAAATAAATAAAATAATTTGTTGGAACTTTGCACCGAAACTAGTTCACATCATTTCCCATTAATTCAACTTATGTATTGATTAAACGATACCTTTTATAATGGTTTAATTTGTACTGGTATAAATAAGTGTATTAATTTTTTTCAGTCGGTACACTGAGAGAAATAAGATATAAAAATTTATTTTTGAAGAAAAATAATTTACTGTTTTTAAACGTAACAAAGACTTGATGATTATATAAAACGTTTCCGTTCAAATTTTCATTTTAATATTAGGATTTATGCAGAAACACAAAACTAAGAGGGTAAATTATATTTTAAAATATTATATTATCCTCGAGGGTTTAAATTTACGAGCCAAAACCAACCTCCGCTTATTTGCAACTACTTGTACGCTTACAGATGACTAATTCTACTTAATGAAACAAAAGGTTATAACAAGACAGCTGATCACAACAATGCATTACGACCTATTTTTATTTTTTTCAAAATACAAAATTTTATCGCTTACCAAAAATAATTTATACTATTTTAACTACTATACACTTGTGTTCTCGTTAAAAAAAGTAAAATATCCAGATAAATTTCTCATAGTAAAAATTTTATCAACATTTTAAACATCAAAAAAGAAGACTTTTTACCTCTTGTGACCTTAAATGTCTTCGACTATCTATTTACTGTAAACAGTGAAGATAATTTTAAAAGTAAAAAATGCAGTAGATACATGAGACACCATTAGGTAGCAGTTCTAAATCTTATGGTATTCAAAGTGTATCAAATATCTCTTTTAACTACTTTAATTGTTTGTCATACACTAATGTGAGAACAAATAAGTGAATTAGACAAAAAAAATCATAATACATATCAACACATTTTAAACTTTCATTAATTTCACTCTAACGTTTATACTCTTTGTTTTTATTTTTAATAGAAAATATTTTGAAATAAGAGATTTAACCATTTAATTATAATTTACTTGAAACCAACTCAACAAATTAGTAATTTGAAATGATATAAATAAAAAGTATAATCTAACATATTATAATATTATAAATATATACTATTTTTTTTTTTTTTTTTTTTTTTAGAACATTCCACATTCCTGACAAAGAATTTGCTAAATTTCTCTAATGCACATAATAATAGATACCATATTTTTGTATTTCAATCAAAAACTATATTTAATATGCGTATGAAATGTAGCTGAAAATGATGCTTGATTGTAAAAGGTTTTCACAACTTGCTTTGAGAATATTAAAATATAAAATAAAATGTATCAAACTTGAAGTGAATTAAATTAATTTAATTATGTAACTCCTCAGACAATTGAGAATAAATTTATATGAAGTGCGTGTATTTAAAATAAAAGAAATTTAACAGCAGAAATAAATTGAATACATTA
Organism: Leptoteleia sp. ZL-2020; assembly: GCA_022817305.1. Lineage (NCBI taxonomy): Eukaryota > Metazoa > Arthropoda > Insecta > Hymenoptera > Scelionidae > Leptoteleia > Leptoteleia sp. ZL-2020. Next base: position 7,560 of record JABFPN010000991.1, read on the forward strand.
TAATAAATTAAATATACTGAATGGAAATCAACTTTTTACATTGGAGTTTGAATATCCAAATTGTAAATAAAATATTCAACTAATTTTTTAACAAGAATTTTAGAATTAAATGAAAAAAAAAATGTTAAGGTTCATTAACTTAATGGAAAAATATTATAAGACTACTTTGCAAATATGGTACATTACTTCCAAACAAAATTCCATTCAATCGAGATGAAAATAAATCCTGTTAATTGTTATTAAGAAAAGAAAGAAACGTGTTCTATTTTTAAAACTAATTGATAATAATTTCAAAATTAATTCAATTTATTTAATATGCCGATTTTTACATTCAAAAGTCATAATGATACAATGTGATCTTTTAAAATTGACGCTATAAAAGTTTATTAATTTCTAAACTGTAATCAAACAATTTTTATCATTTTAAAAAACGGCAGAAACATAATGACCTTAATAAAGTAAACAAAGCAAAAAAAAAAAAAGGATGTGAATTATGAATGTTTAAGTTTAATAAAGTTGAATAAAATAAATTATGAAATGATGTTTTAATTGAAAATAATTTCTCATTAATTGTCTGTTAATTACTTGTACGGAAACTTTTATCAAATAAAAGTATCATCCGGTTGAATACCTTTTCAGTGTGCCACTAAAGTCTTCATTACAGTCGCAAAATTTTATACGGCTTTATTTAATGGCGAGGCATTTCATTGAATCGCCTAGTTTATTTAATTCAATAAAAATGGTTAAATAATTCAAACGTGCAGCCAGAGCACGGCTGACCGTACAGTTAATACAACCAAATTATTCAACTGAATGATTTTAATAATTTAAATAATCTTTTTCTACGCATATTATAATCGGTTTTTTTTCTCCTTTTCAGCTTAGGAGCGTTACACAATTCACTTTACTTCATATGCTAATTAATCATTGAAATTTTAAACGCACATACATTGTAAACGTTTTATGAGAACTTTTTTTATTTAATTTTGCAATATTCAAATATTTATATTGTAAAGTGAAGTGAAAATTGATCGTAAGAAAATGTCAAGGTGACTGTTCGAACCGAGTTAGCCTCTTGGTGATTGATATTCAACGACATCTGATTGGATTTCCGGTTATCATTTTAAGATACATTAGAAGCGTCCAGTGATTCGGCGAGGATCACTCTTGTCTTTATCAATCATCAATTGTGGTCTTCATTTATTGTTTTAGATTAATTGGCTGAGCTGATGGAAATTTATGTAACACCCAGTTACATAATCTTCAATGACAAATTCGCTCCTTTGTCGTCAAATTAGACAAATTTCCTGTAACTTGTCATAATTTTTTTATACCTTTTCTCAAAATAGATAAAATTGAGACGAACTTTAAACATAAATTAGATTTAGGAAATGTTTCGCGGTCATTCAAAAAGTGGCATTATTTTATCATAATAAATTGTAAGATCCTGAACAAATCTTCTTTTTATTTTAGAGTGTAGCAACTTTTAAAACAGTGGAATTAGCATAATCGTAATAAGTTGACTTTTTATAGATTTTCTTTATGCTGAGAAAAAAGCGAATTTTTACTGCCAGTTTGCTTGGGAAAATGAACATTTTTATCACCAAAATGTAATATAATTCTCAAAATTTACCATCATTACATTGTAAATTAGGTAAATAAAATTGGAAATTTTTAACACTTTTCAATTTTTTTCATCATTTTTCAGCATTCTTTTTCACAAGGGTATATATTATATATTTATTTATTATAGTAGAACTAGTACAATTCTTACAACCTATTTTAAACTGTATGTTAAATATGACAAGAAGATGTTATTAGTCATTTGATATAGAGTATAATCATTTTCACCACAACTTTTTTTTCAGTGTATATGATTATCAAAGTAAAATTAAAATGAAAGTAACATTGATATATTTGAAAATATTATAACAATATTATAATTATCATTTATTTCTAAAGGTTACATGATAATATTAATTTCATAAAGGTTACATGATAATATTTCATAAAAAGACTTTTTATATAATGTTATTTTAAATATCTTAATGTTGTAGTAATATTAATTAAGGCAAAAATTAATTATTAATAATATTTGAATGATTCCTAGAGCAGGTCTGCAATTCCTACAATACACAGCGTTAAAGATTTTGAAAACAAAATCTTGCGCACTTATTTATCATATCTGATAGAAGTAAATAACAGTGATCCCATGCATATCTTTTTAAATTGAAGAATCATTGATAATAATTTCCAACTATTCAAAAAATGTACTGATAAAAATTACAAGATTATTATTCAACGAGAAACAGAATAAGAAAAGAAAAATGAATATACAAGTATGAATGTGTAAACCACAATACAAAAATTGTGAGATTTTGATTCTTAAATACAATGATGCGACCTTTTCCTCCCATTATTTTCGGAAATAATTAATCAAATAAAAAAGAAGAAGAAAAAAGAAAGAAAGAAAAAAATAATCATTCTACAAGTAGAAGTGACTTTTAAATGTTTATTTTTGTTTGATTTATCAAACGAGACAATTTTAAATTCAGCATTTTGAGAATATCATTTGATTTAGTTCCACAGCACTAAATAATGAATGAACAGCAGTTGATAAATTTTAATCCTAATAACTAAAAAAAAAAAAAAAAAAAAAAAAAAAAACAA
>JABFPN010000991.1:10239-34788 GCA_022817305.1 Leptoteleia sp. ZL-2020
GAATAGTTATTGCGAGAAATCAGCAGCCACCTACTGTTAATTTTATTAACTACATTTAAATTCGTACAAAAAGAACTTTTAGGTGTAATATTATTATGAAAGAAAGAAAAACTAGTATTTAAACGCCGCGTAAAGATGTAACTTAATGCGTGATTTTAACAAAATTCAAAAGAACCGCCATAACGCTGATACGACGACGTATGTCGCTGAGCCGTAAAATGAAATCGTTTTATGGTAAAAGGAAATCAGATGTCCTTAAAATGATTGGTATTCAAAAGAAGATACTCTTACATAAAATGGATCTTTTTTAAGAGTGCACATCTTCGGAGAAATGAAGATTTCAAGTTCGAGATAAAAGATAGAAGGAAAAAAGCAATAATTAGTTTTATTCCACGGTGAATCCTTGTTAAATTCTCACAAAACGCGGAATTTAAGGTAAAAAAAGGAAGGAAGAAAAAAAAATAAATAAATAAGACTCGCCTCACTTTGGTAATTTCTAAATACAGAAGCGGCTAGTAATCGAGTAATATCGGGTAAAGCCGGTTCTGTTTCGGCGATCACGGGAAAGGTAATGGTGGGGGCGGGGGAGGGGGTCCGGGAGAAAGGAGGCAATGATCCGGAATGAAGAGGGAGACGCGGCGAGGCATCGAGAATCGTGGCCGAGGAGGGTATATGCTTTTGCCGCTGCCCCCAACGTCGTCCAGTGCTTGCAGGCTATTATATATATAATTATTACTGCCAATCCTTTAAAAAAATGCTGTCATTAAACGGAATAGAATAAATGGAAATGGAAATATTCAATTCGGCTTGAAAAGTTTTTGGAATTCAAAAGTATTTTGATTTTAATTAGATTTTAAGATTTAAGTTCCGCGCCCGATGACTCTCGATTCCATGGGGGAATATAATTACTATAAATTATTGAATTCCGTCCAATGAAATCGAAATACTTTCAATTCTGAAAACTTAACAAATTCAACTGAATATTGTCAATTTCAATTTCATTCTATTTGGTTTAATGCCAACATATTTTACAGGAGCAGGGAGAGAAATTTTTGTTCAGAGGAAAATTACAGCAAACTAACCACTTCTCATTTTCAATTTCATTTTATTATGTGTAATGTCAACATTTTTCACAGTAGCAGTGAGCACAATTTTTGTTGAGAGGAAAATTACAGCAAATAAACCTCATCCAGCTGTTTTGCCTTGTGGAAAATGCTGAATAATGCTGAAAAACCGCTAAAATTGGGATTTTTCAACATTTTTTCACAAAAATACAAATCAACTTTGTTATATAAATAATATTATTGTTTTTGTTTCATTAATTTGGCCTTACAAATATCTACAAGCATTGTTTTTTCTTGCTAAATTGAAAAAAAAAAAAATGTTTCATTCTTCAATTCTATATGCTTTCTTATTAATTTAGGAAAAAGAATATGAAGATTATTTCATTGCATGATATAAACTAAGCTGTCTATTTCCCATACTTTTAATAAAATATGTATACATAAATCAGAATAATAAATATTGTTTATTAAAAACTAGTTGCTTTTCCTAAACAATTTTTCTTTGTGTTTTCTAATAATATGTCAACAATATATTAACAACGCTTTTAAGAAATGCCTGGAGAGTTGTTATTATATCAATATTAACTTAAACATTGTAAATTCTTAACAATGTTTAAGTTAATATTGATATAATAAAATAATGTTTTATGCAAGTCATTTGAAGCTTGAAAAGCCACGCGTTATATATTTACACTTTTGAATTCACTGAATTTTACTTTACTTTAATTTCTTTTCGTAAATTTTAAGTACGTAATTTACAAAAAATTTTTTGCAAAGTTTTTGCATTTACAAAAGTTTTTGCAAATTTAATTTGTTTATTTTTGTCGATTGTTGATTTTGAATCTAAACATCTCGACAAATTACTTTCTCTATTTGTATAATTTTACAAAATTAAATGAAATCACTATTTAACTTAAAGACAATTCACTCTGATCTGAAGAAATTCCAAAAAAAAAAAAAAAAAAATCATCATCTTCAAAAATAATCACATCTTTTACTGTTACCTACTTTCACATTGTAGGTTATCTTCTAAGCCATGCGTTTTTGTTTACATTGCGCCTTTGGTTCACTCAACTAAGTTTGTTTTGTTTATGCCCTAATAGCAAAAAATATTTATACAACATTTACGGAATTAGTTTTGTAAATATTAAAATATCCATATTTACGTTGTTTCATTTAAAATTCAAAATATGTATAAGATATTACAGAACAACATTTCATGCTATTAATCTGTTTACTAAGTCATTTACTTTTATTTATTTATCATTATTAATTATTAACATTGTAATATTATTATAATTTATCATTATATGTAAATACATGTATTATAAAATTCTTAGAGTGTCTGTATCTACATATATCACTGCATATTTACTTATTATTGCTTACCAAGCTATTGCTTTCCTTATTCCCTATTACATTTTTGCAAACAATTGTACCACATAATACATATATTATAATATTCTTCGAATGTAAATTATCACTGTATATTTTCTTATTATTGCTTACCAAATTATTGCTCTCTTTATTCCCTGCCACATTTTGCGCACAATTGTACTACCAGTTACTCTTTAAATTTAACGGCGATTTAATTCTATTTATCACTATTTTATAAATTTGCAACCACATAAAAAAATATATAATAACACCGAATAAAATTATGGTTAGGTTACTATATAATTAACTTCAAATCTTATACTTGTTTAACTACGAGCGTATATAATTTTCAACTTAATTTGCACTCATTTACTCTGTTCGGGTCGAATGCCTATGTAATAGTACAGAAGAAGAACTCGAAAAAGTTAAAACTTTAGATTTGCGCAGAATAGATGTGCGCATGTCACATTCATACAAAATGGGGATTGGTACAGAAAAGACACTACCCTATCAGAACAAAAAGTTTTAAGAACGTTTTAAAAACTTACAAGGTTCTTAAAACGTTCTAGAAATGTTATTTAGTTTGTAAAACGTTTTAAAAACGTTCGAAACCTTCTGTTCTGATGGGGTATATACATTTTAAAATGTTTGTATAATATTAATATAATATTAGAACTTTAATATTAAATATTATTGTATAATATTAGATTTTTGTTGTTAGATATTTATTATTCGAGGCGAATAGATCACATTTAATAAATGCGCATAAAATATTGTAAAAACCTTAATTTAACATTTTAAAAATATTTTGAAAACGTTTTATAATTATTGTCCTAGGTAAGGGTGTTCTTCATTGACAATTTTATTTAGTACCCATAAATCAGACTGATATATTCTCTACAAATCTGGTTATTGTCAAGCATTTAGCAAAGTATGTGAATAGAAGTTTGAAGTCATTGCCATACCTTCTAATTCTTATCAGTTAGAAATTCTTTAAATTTAAAGGAATTATACAGCAATGTAAAAGAATACACATTAAATTAGTTTTATATATTATATTAATTATCAATAATTTCTTAATTATTAGTGTAGTATGATAATACAATTTAATGTAAAATTTAATTTATTCATATTATACTTTTAGTTTATAATATATTTTTACTGTGTATTATGTCTATTAAATTACTGACCCTGGGTAAAGTTTCACAATATTTTACAATAGAAAAAATTTGCAATAGATAAATCATAATACTTGATGATATTTCACAATTTTCATATTATGATTTGTTATGAAAATTGTGAAATATCATCAAGTATTATGATTTATCTGTTGCAAATTCCGTAATAATTCATAATAAATTTTTTCTATTGTCGAATGTTGTAAAACTTTAATCAGGGGAGAGAAAAGTATCAATTTTTAATAGAAAGTTTACTAGTTTGTCACCGTACTTGCAAAATATTAAAATTTATATAAATTGTAAACATCAACATTTTGACATCGGTTTATTAGAAATAACAATACTCTGTGCAAGGAATAAAACGTTAATAATTATAAAAATAATGTATAAAATTTTAGTAAATTATTTTATAACTAGTTTCTGACAAACTGACATCTAGTTGGAAACGCATAAACACCATGGTCAACATTATTGTAAACAATTTGTTCAGCGTAATTTAAGGTTAGAGTTTTGTACTTCTTTATCAGGACCTTCTTCATTCCCTTTTTAAATTATTTTAAGTAAAAAAAGACTGTTTTAATATAATTAAGCCATTTATTATATATATATATATATATATATATATATATATATACATAAAATTTATTAGTTCAGACAATGTTCTTTCTTTTAAGGTAATATTTTTGGTTGATTAATATTTTAGTATTAAGTCAATAAATATATTAATTATTAGTTGTTATTAGAAATTATTTAAAACAACTTTGCTTTCATCCAGTAAAAGTAATTTGTTTTATGAAGTAATTGACAGTTGAAATTGTCAAATTGTCCATTCTCAATATTTTAATTGTTAAAATTGTTGATATAGTATAAATATAGAATAAAAACTGTAAAATAATAATCTTTATTATATTATATCTTTTTTTCAGGATCCATTCTGAAGTTATAGAAAAAAAATATTTAGCACTGATTGGCAGATGTAATAAGTACTCAGTTAAAAAGAATTGTCGTGACACTTATTAATCAACTCACACATCAGTTTTAATGAATATATAATAATCCATCCACTCGTACATAATTATGAATATGAAATTATAAAGTGAACAGACAAACTTCAACATTTATTATACAGGTTTGGTTTTAATTTCAAGTTAAACTTTATTTATACTACATGTATACAATTTTGATTTTATATAAAAGCAGAACCTGGGAAAAAATCGTTTCTTTTAACACAAGATAGAAATAATTTTGAAATTTGAAATAGTTGGAACAGTTTTTATCGTGCGAATGTGAACAGCCGTTTCGAATTAAAAGAGCTTTTGTCGGTAGTCACAGATAACTTGCACACTACTTCTTTCCGTAAGAATAATGTTAAGGATAGACTATTCATTAAGTTACCCTAACTTAACTACTCTAATAAAATATTAGGTAAAAAGTTCTTTGTCAGTAACTCATGATGAAAGAAAGTATATCATTTAATAATTCTGTTATATCAAAACCATTCAATGAAAATCAAATAGAAATAAGTGTGATCAATTAATGGTGGCTTATAGGACCACTAATAATTTTTTTATTCTCTTAAAAGTAGTTTTTTCCTTAGTAGTTTTGTCTGTTTAAACATTTAAAATGTTGTATAAGATTTGAAAAATATTTGAGTTGAAGGATATATTTTCAAATTTGTATTTAGGCACTTCAGTAGGACGAGACTCCAAAACAAAACTTATAAAAATAATTTAGTAGAAACAAATAAAGTTACTTTTGCCTAACTAAATAACTTATTTTCATAGAAGATAAATAATTAAACACGGAAATATATAAATTTAATAATAATATTAATAATAATAATAATAAAATAAAATTAATTTAGTCAAAAGTAATAGTTAAATTTAATTCTTATAGAATACTGAAAATTCAATATAATAAAGTTTTATTTGCTTTAACTGAATTTTTGTTAGAAGAAAGATGCATATTTATAGTAACAAAAATTATTTTTCTTTATGTACTGTTGTACAAATTTATATGTTCATTTTATAAATAGGTGCATTTTTTACTACTTTGAATATTCATAATGAATACTGTTTCACTTCATACAGAAAATTATCATGACAATTTTAATATTTTTTTAAATTTTCTTTTAGCTTCAAATTCTCCGTGCTCTTTAAAAATATCATTTTCTTTTGTAAGATAAGAATATATAGCATTTCTGAGAGCAAAAACAATGTCAAGTTATGTACCTTAATTGACTTTACGACATACAACTGATTGTTCTATTTAATTCTGTCGTGTTTAAATAATCAGTATATAAATAATTGAATAACATGATTTATATTTGCTTAGAGGCAAAAATAATTGAAAAGGTATATAACCTTTTCAAATTATATTTAATAAAAAATTTGACTATTTAAAATCACCATTAATTATGCTTAGATATTGGCAATAAAATATCTTACAATATTTTAGATTTATTTCCTACAAATGTGTACAAGGTGGAAAATATATATGGGTAAAAACCCATCTAAAGCTAGTTTCCCAAATGAGTCATTTGAAGTATTTAAGTGTCTTCAAAAGTCTCAAGATTATTGTTACTTCTTCAAATCTTCACTAATTAAATGGTTTTTTTCCACTGTAGAGGGTTACAGGTTTCTTTCTGATCAAGTGCAGTTTTCCAACAAGTTTCTCTTACACTTTGGAATCTATGAAAATTAGCTAATTTGGATTTTACCTAATTTAGAATTATATAGTTCTCGTCTATTTTTATAAAAAGAGAGAATATAGACTTTATTTTTCATGTTAATGATTTGACAAATAGATGCTTCTAATATTTTTCTTGTAAAATTTAAGAATTACAATACATTTTTATGGCTCATTGTATATATTAGAAGTTTCTCATGCAAGAACTTTCGTTTATTTACACAGATTACATTAGAAAAGAAATTTTTGAAACAGAAAAATGTATATATATACGAGTACACAAGACATTCAAAAACGAGTACAGTTCGGTGCAAATCAGTAATTAAAACTTGATATGAACTAGTGGTGCCTTTTTTCTGTGGAACAAAAGAATATCATATATTCATTTTACAGTATTATTCCAACTTTCTGTTAACATTCTTTTAAATAATTCATCTTAAACAATTATAAATATTAAAAAAAAAAAAAAACAATTTGATATCATGAAACAAATAGATAAATAAAATTAAATATACACTTCTTTTTTGTACATTGAAGACATGATTTAACGTCTATGTATTGCATTAAAAATTAAATTAAATTACTAAATTAAATTATGATCTAAATGTAAATAGTCACTTTTTAAATTGGACATGTCATACGTCTGCTTTTAATCACTAATAATATTCGTTTTTATCTATACTTCATCGATCAGTTGCAATATTAGATTGAAAATCTGTTTTTAATGATATGAAAAATTATCAGAATGTACAACATTGTTGTAAAAATTGTTGCACTTAGAGACTCAAAAGAATGTATTCACGGTGAGCCAACACTGTTATCAGTCATTAATACATATTCGATGTGCACGTGTGTTTCTTTGAACTTGCGATGGAAAATTATATATATACAGTAAAATAATACATTTGTATTATACACCTTGTTGCACGTATACATTATAAGAGAATAATTTTACCTTATATGGGATAAAGTACACGGAAAAAGTGTACATATATGTTTGTAAATAAATTCGTTTATTACATTAAAAATAGCAGTGGTTTGGTCAATCACATGTCAAGCATATACATAACCTACAAACTGTGACAGTTTCTATTTTTTAACAGCTCTGATATTTAATAAAATAAACAAACTTACAAGTAAACGACAATGTTTTTATAAATAATTGTCCTTAGAAATTTAATATAAAATAATTATTGTTCAAATTATTAATTATTATTATCATTCAATACGTTAATACATGTATTCATATAAATCAATCGACTTAATTTACGTTTGAAGTTAATTTCTTCTTTACAAAACCTGTTTTATTATATTCATTAAATATGTTTTAATTTTTTTTAAAAATACTTTAACAATAGTTGCTTTTAAGTAAAATGTTTATAATTACATTATATATTATATATAATACATAATATTATTTTACTATTATTTATAAATAAATTATATATGAATATAAATAAAAATATTGAATTAAATTCAAATATTGTTTCTTCTTTTTATATAATCACAAATTTATGTATAAATATTGTTTTATTTCCTTTTTTTTTAATTTTAGTGTTTGAAATTGGCAGGAGTCAATGATTTTCTTTTTACTGAAAAGAAAGTGTCGGCAAACTTGCGATAGTGCGACAATCGCAAAACCCAACAGTTTAAGAATAAGAGACCCCCAGTATTGTGTTTAATTCTTTGTTCATGTACCATACTAGTGTCGCCACCTGGATGTGGCGATACCTAAGTAAATGTAAGCGGTACACCGGTACACGTAGCCCAGAAAAACCAATCGCGTTGTGTGGCGCTGCGCCACGAATTGAAAGTTGTCGAGTCGCGTAGCTTGCTGGCTTTTTCGTAGTTGGTTTCATCAGCGCTGCGTGTAAGTATTGCGTCCGAATAAGAAATGGTTACACAGTAATATGAGTGTAAATTGTCGCGTCGTACGTCTTTTCTTACTCGGATTTGTTGGCGATTGTCTGCCGTGCGTCGTTTTTTGGTTGTATTTGCTCGGGAGTGTTTCGTCGACCAATCGAGAGATTGGCCGCGTTATGTCGAGAATCCAACGCTTCCAGTGGCATCGCGTGCCTATTCGTTATCACGTTTGTTCGCGAGGATTTCGTTAGTATCAAAAATCGTCTATGTTTTTGATCTTGCGTTTGTTCGTTAAGCGTTGCGTTATATTTCCACAAAGGACTGCGACGCGCCAAGAATTCAAGATGGCTGCGCTGTGCATCTCATCTTGCATCAACAATCTTGAGATATTACTTTAGGTACGTGTAAAGATATCGACTAATTACTACATAAACGTAGTTGAATAACATTTCTAAGCAGTTAAATACGCGCATCGAAGATTTATACCTAATTCAAAGAATACGATATATATTGTTGATTTTGAAATTGAATATAATTTTATAATATTGGCAATTTCACATCACTTGGTCACATAAATAATAATTCCTGTTATGTCTGAAAGTTCGTAATGGCTAATTGTGTACTTTTTTTTTCTCTAATACATTGACTTTAATACAGAGCATTTATACCCTTGCTGTTGCCAGTATTACATTATAAGCCTATGTTGTGTTGTTTTTTGATAAATCTTTTGACTTTTTGTTTCTCATTAATAACAAAGGAATGTTATCGATAAGGGAGCATCAAGCGTTTAAGGAAGCATCAAAATTAATTTGATCTAAACGTTTTAATTCCACACCATATTTCGTTTGCTGCCCCTGGATTAATCGAAACTTTGAATATAATCAAAAAATTCGATTTTCTATCTCTATCTCTTTCGCCATCCCTCCTAACTGAATAGGACAAGATAGTCTGTATAATAAAAGTCGATAGATCGTATCGGCTGAACACAGCCAAATGGGACGGAAGTTATTCTGTCGGTTTCTCTACGATGCTTAAAATGCAAATCACCCTCTCCTCTCCCGTTCAATATTTCTCTCTCTCTCTCTCTCTCTCTCTCTCTCTCTCCCTCTCTCGTCCTTCTCCGCCTCCTTTTTTTTTCTATTCCACGAAGTTTTCAATGCAACGACTCTCCGCACATTGGGTGGCAATTTGCCCCTTTCAAGGTACGCCGAGTGTCGGGGCGAAGAAGAAGGAGCGATGTACAAAGAGTGAGAAAGGACTTGCCGGGAACGAAGAGATTTCTTTCGATTTAATTAGGCTGCAATTCGCGCATACGGGGTGGGGGGGGGGGGCAAGGGGAGGAGCGGAAAAGTGACGTGTGTGTGCCACGCCAATATGGCGCTCTCCTCGCACCTCATGGAAATTCTTAATTAAATTCTCGCCGCTTTCTTGGGCGCGCTGCAACTGGAACTTTAACTCCAATAGAGTTTTTTCATTCCGCAGGCCGGAGTTAACCAGACATACACCCTGCACACCGTCTCCGGTGTGGCTTGTCACTTTGAGAACAACTTCAGATTGCCTCCTCCTCCTCCTCCTCCTCCTCCTCCTCCTCCTCGCTCTTCTCCTCGCTCTTCTCCTTTCGTCCTTTCGTCCTTTCGTCCTCCTGCTCGTTGTCATTCGGCGGGCTATTTCCATTTTGCGCAATTCACAGCTCGCCATTATATTATCATATTATTAAGAGCCCGAGTTACGAATCCGAAGAGTATTCAATTTACAAATTTCGACCGCTCCGCTGGAGTAAAAGAACACGTCGCTTGGTTATTAGTCTGTCTTGTGTAATTAGAACTGGTTACATTGGTTGGATACAATTTTCCATCAACTTCAAAATAACAGTAAATAAACTTGAAGCATTGACTGGGAATTATCGTGTAATTAATTGTATTTAATTAATTGTATATGGTGTAATAATTTAAATTTTTTAAATATTAATATTAAAACAAGTAACATGAATTACTTTATGTCACTTATTATTGAGGTAGAATATAATTTTATTAATTAATGATGTCAAAAAGAAACTGATGAAATGTGGACAGTATATTTTTACCATGATTTATTTCAAATAATTTATTACTATATAAAATCTAGGAATATAAAAAATTAAATTGTATTTTTGTCTATTTGTGTAAATCTAGTTTCATTGTCTTGATCATTATGTAAGGGTGGGAATCTTAAGCGGCGCCTGAGCATACGCGACCTGTCTTTCTTGATTGTGGAAAAGATAAATATTCATAAGGAGCTGTCATTTTGTTCAATCCGTGAGGGTACGCTTCGCAAGTTGAATGCATCATGAGGTGTGATCATTTGAGATGAAAACAAATGACGAAGGTAGCATGGCTTAGAAGAATCAATTATTATGTAAAACGATGGCTTCCAAAATTTACTTTTAATCAATTTTCATAATATAAAGAACTTGAAGGGACTTTTCAGGGATTATTACAATTTGTGTCCATAATTCTTATTAAAGTGAAATGTGAATGCGGTTAATTTTAAATTCCTCGAAACGTTTGTACTTTTCTGAATTATTCTGTAAATTTGTATTTTACAGTAAATTTATATTTTATCAAGTTAAGATTTATTGCATTCGGTCAAGTCATCGAATGAGAAATAAAAATCAATACGTTCTCCGTTTCAGACACCTACTTTTGTATTGGCTTGTAAGTTAATAGAAAATGTTCTCGTGTACCTTGATGCCACAAAAATGCTATTTATTTTTCCTTTTAAAAAGGGGTAATAGTGGTTTAAAACTTGAGCCAGCATCACCATTAGATAAAAATCTATTTTAAAATCCTCTCATATTTTAAAGCACGTGCTAACTAAACCAATGACTCTGAAGTTTCATAATATTAAATATATAATATCAGAACATGCAATCGTTGCATTTGCATTATGCTTACATATTTATCAATTTGTTTACCTCTGCTTTGTCGTTTATTGCAATGATTGATGCTAATTTCAGTTTGCGGAAACATTGATTTAAAGAAATTTTTTTTTCTTCGTTGCTCTGTGTTTTTCCACATTATTCCAGAAATGTATCATGAATATTTCTGGAGTTGAACATAAGAATATTTTTTACAAATATTTTTGGAATATTTTGGAATATTCTTGGCTATTAGGGTCTATCAAATGGCAGGGGCAATTCACTTTTCTATTCAACTTTTTCCTCAGTGTATAGTAATGATATTATTTATTATAGAATATTCGTATAGTATTCCTATAATGTTAATCGATTACATGCCACGCCGAGTTTCAAATGTTGTCCTTTCATAAACCAGCTCTTTCTCACTAGTCATTTTCTACGTTACCTAAGCTTCTACCTACGATTCTCTTTACCAACCTACGATAACCAAAGTTATAGCAGTAGTTGATAACTTCCTTTCGTACGGGAGTATCGAATAGAGAAGGTAGCGAGCGAGCAATGGATGTATTATTTTTCTACTTTATCATCCGCTGTCGTTTGGCTGCGCGCAAAGTTGCTTCGGCGGTACGGCAGTTGTTCTCCCGGAAATGTTATCGCACCGCCGGAAGTGGCTGGACCGGCGCGCAGGACCGGTCGCACTTGACTGTGGTGCGGATTGCCATTCGGCAGGAGCATCAGTCGGCGTCGGTGTCCCGAAACGCGTTCACCTGTCTGAACAACAAGCGGGAGCGCAGTTGAAGATGGCAACAAACACGATCATTTGATAGAACGGTCCGATCTGAGACAGAGCCTTTCGCACGCGGCATGACAAGGATTTCGGCGAGATGAAACCGTAGGACAGTAGAGAGAGAGAGCGAGCGAGAGCGAGAGCGAGAGCGAGAGGGAGAGGGAGAGAGAGAGAGAGAGAGAGAGAGAGAGAGAGTGAGGGAGAGAGACCATTGGTGTTGGGAGACGTCGGTTTCGCGTTGTTGCTCCGTTGGACCTGCCTGCCTGCCTGCCTGCCTGCCTGCCTGCCTGCCTGCCTATCCATCACTTATACACCCCTTTCCGTTTCACGGAACGATAAAGCGTAACCGTTACCGGAGTTTACGTGATAAATGACCTGCTAGGACGAAATCGTAGTTTACGTAAGTCCTTCAATTTTATTAATATATCCGCAAAAATATGCCACTTTTAAATTAGACATATAAGGGACAAGATTAGCAGCAGCATTCATTTTACTATTTAACAGTAATTTCCCCCTTCTGGGGGAGGATATACCGAATACCTGACCTTTTGTACGGCACGAATGATAAAATGGCAACGGGATGGGAGGAGACATAAATATATAGATATATGAAACGTACATGGAATCACACGCGCGATAACTCTACGATACTCATTCCTGCGTCACGCAATTTCATTCCGACCATCCCCATTACGGCCAAACTGGGAATTTGTAACTGGCGGAATTGTACCCAATTTTGGACCGCACGGAGCGCCATTTGCACCGGACAAATTGTTCGTATACGGCTGCAATTAAGTCAGGTGTAGAATGACGAACGGATTGCAAAGTCTCGCCAATTGCAAAGGGCAATTGTAAAAGCCAGATTTGTTTGTTGATTGCTCGCGCCATAAACCAATCATCATTGGTCAATCAAATTGCCCACTTTAATTGATTTCGTTAGTCATTTTCAATGGGGCGCCGTATAAAGAGGGCATTGAAAAATAATTATAAAAAGTAACGCCGAGAACGGGATGAATTGTTCGGAATGGGATGATGATTTTAGAAATTGATCGAGGTGGAAAGTGTGTTTGTGCCACGGTACGTGGAATAAATGAGTATACGTTGAAAATGGCTTGGCCCCGAACCCATCGAGAGTAAATTAAACAATCGGGCGTAATTATTTCTTTACCGTCGGTCCGGTGGTCTTGGTGATATCGTGACCGGGACTATTAGTATTAATGACGATCGATCGGGGAGTTGAAATGCTTTGCATTTCCGCGAGCACCGTTTGTCCTCGGAGTTTACTGTCAAGCGTTAAGTATCCCTAAGCTTGGTAATCCTGCGGGTGACACGTAATCCTTTACGAAGACACGGAAAGCGAATGGTTCTGTTTAATTATTGGCTAGCTTCTTCCGAAGAAAGAATGTAGTTTTTCATCGACGAGCGGAATTGTTGTTCGGCGCGAGGGGAGCCGCGCTCGCCTACCCCCCCCCCCACGAATCAAGTTGCCAGTATACGCCGAGTATATTTCAACAAGTTACGCAAGGAGAAATTTCATCTGCCCCGCTTTCTTATTCCGCTTCTGCCTCCCTTTAAATTCCTCTGAAGCTTCTTAATTTCTTCCTTCTTTTGCAGTATAATATTTTTATCGAATTTCTCGTCGTCCTTTGTGTGCGATGTGCGATGTTTAAAAATGCGATAAACAAGATTAGTTCCAGACTTTTCATTGTAAACCGTGAAATGATTAAATTTCTAAGGTCAATTGCACTTTATTATACATTTTTGTTAGTATTCCTGGAGCAATTTTTTTAGCTCTGTTTGATTGTTTAATGTTAAAGGAAGTAATCAGTTCTTCAGAATCAAGGATACTGAACTATTAAGTTTTGAATGGATTAAAAGAGATTAATTGTTTTTGATAAAAAAAGAAACATGGCTCTCTTTATTTGGTAAATATTTCTCAACGGTATACTTGGAGAAGAATTGTGAAAAATATTCAAGTACTAGACTGAAATAGTGTTTCCGAGTATCAAACACTAAAAACAACATACTGCCGAAAATTAATAAGAAATACTGGAGGTATTAAAGTGTAAATCTTATATTTGTGATTAGTGAGCATGGGACTGACGTATGAAACCTCTTTCAAAATAAAAGAATTTAAAGAATTTTAGTTTTTCAGTTCTATTTAGTAAGCAAAGAATGTTCTTCAAAAAAGCATATAGTTTTTTTTTTTTTTTAAGAAATGTCTTAATGAAAAATACAGTAAGGAAAAAGTTGGAATAAAAATTATTATGCTCTATCAAAAGGTTCATGAGATTATTTGCATGTCACATTTATTATATATTATAAAATACGTTATAAGATAAACAGTCATTTTCATTATACGACGTCATAATAATTTGTACTATTCTCATTATTTCTTTTAAAGTGTATGCCAAGTGAACAAAAAGATGACATTTGTCCACATTTTTACATACAGTATAATAATTGTTATCCCAACTTTGTTTCTCAGAGTAGAGAAGATGTAAAAAAAAAAAAAAAAAAAAAATAAATTTTGCGGTCTGTTTGAAAATTAAAAACTTTTATTTTTCAGCAAAAAATTCTTCAAATAGGTCAAACGAGCATTGTTCCGTTAGTGGTTTGATAATTAATATTTCTTGACTTTTTTGAGCTTTTAACGTGAACAGTATGTTAATTACCATATCAACGAACTTACAAAATTAAGAGCGATAAAGAAATCGTTATAGCGTGTTAGAGATAACGCTTTTCGGGAAACTTTTTGTAAAATAGCTTCAACTTGCATAGATTTTAAGCGATGAAATAAAAAGTATCGATAAGGACAAGAAAAAATTTGCAAGAAAGAACGTTATTAGCTGCGCTTCTCTTAAAATGGTGCTTTCACATTTGTTGGCATGTTTTGATAAAAAGGATATAATACATGGGTATAACATTCTTAAGTGTAATTTAACTATTTCATTTATATAAAATGTGCATTTCAAATTGTGTACTGAGAAGAAAAAATTCGGGAAAATTTGTCTAATTTCAGCATGTAACGCACAATGTTAAAAAGAGTACAATGAAAAAAAATTTGAATATATTTATAAAACATGC
Source organism: Leptoteleia sp. ZL-2020 (assembly GCA_022817305.1). NCBI lineage: Eukaryota > Metazoa > Arthropoda > Insecta > Hymenoptera > Scelionidae > Leptoteleia > Leptoteleia sp. ZL-2020. The sequence goes on from JABFPN010000991.1 coordinate 25,180, forward strand.
AAATATTATGATATTCCTTTTCATGATTGCAAACATACGAATTTATTTTATAATTTTTAATTGTACTTTTTGTTGCATTGTCCTCAAGTTAGAGTAGAAAAGTATATAAAATAAATTGTACATTTATTAAAAATAATTAGGACATGCATTAGTTGGGTATTTATTAGTTATTTATATCATGCATTTGTAGCTGAAATGATGAATTTATGTGTGGCATGATAGTCGGAAAAAGAATTCTTTATTTTACTGGAAAGCAAATTTGAAATTATAATTAATTAATTAAATATGAAAGCAATTTTTTACCAACTACTTGGTTTCTAATTTTAGATCCATTTTCAAGGGAGTGCAATGTGCACTAAAACAATAAGGCCTTAACTTCATTGATTTGGAATACGGGAAACTTGGTATCATTATCATGTTCACGCTTTAATCGCGCGAGGCTTATTTTTTATTAAATTGGAAAGTCTTCTGAAACTAGAAGGAATGTAGCAATGAAATTTAACTCCTTTATTTATTTTTATTATTTTGCCTTGCATAAAAATGTAAATTGAACTCAATTGGAGAATAAGTTTTAGAAACATAATAAAAAGGAATTTTATATATAAAATAAATAATCCTGCAAATAAAATCAATTCATAATTCTTCGATTAAGGACTTTATAGATCACTTTCTGGACACTTGATATATTATAAAATTATTTAGACAAAAGTTATATGTTTGCATTATTTGTTAATTAATTGTTAATTGATATTTAAACGATGTTCAGGTATATGTTATTAATGTTTATTTCATATATGCAGCCCATCTGCATCATTTAATACGTCGCTAATTAATTATCAGTAATAATTAATTACAATTTGCAATGTGGTAAAAATTTTGCGTGGAATAGTTAAGTACCTTGGAAACATTTTGCCAACTGAAAGCATCGTATTAATAATATTTTTTTACGTTCAATTAAACAAATTTGAAAGTTACATTTATTCAATTTGCTATTCAAGTTAATTTCGCTTCATCCCAGTGGATTTAGCAATAATGAATTATTTGTTTGATTTGAGAGAAAAATGCCGGTAAAAGTTGCAATGGTTATTGTCAAAGTTGCGATATGCTTTATTATTTCGAAATTGTACGCATTTATTCTTCATTCTTTATTTCAACATCTTGTTAGATTTAATAAAGGAAATATGAATAATAATACCGGAGTACGATGTATACCACATCTTCTCCAATAATTTTTGCATTTTCTATCAGTATTCTTATTTCGCTTTGTAAGTCAATATCTTTTATTACCAACATCTTTACATTACAGTAACAATTATTACAATTATTTATAACGGTGCCGTTAATTATCATCCGTTGGGTTTTCTTTTGAATGCAAAATGTCGAAAAGGGCAAATTTTATATTTACGGCAAATCATCAATTTAATATTTACGTTAAGGCTTTTTCGAGCGGGAACTTTGGAAGGTTAAACGGGGAACATTCTTTGATTAATTTAGTATTCAAATGGCATTATATCTCAACGAACGAAGCGTTCGTCTAATGACATAAAATTTCATGAAAAATGTAAATACCAGCATTACGTCATTTTTATTGTATATTGCGTTCCAACTACGACTTGTCTAGTCATGATTGGAACGCAATTGGTATCGAATAGTGTGACCAAGAATGCGACGGATGTTGAATATACCTTGCGCGCCACAATAAGTTTGAAATTAAAAGCAGCTATAAAATTTAATAAGTCTGGCAACTTTGGAAATCAAATTTATTGCCAAACCATTATGGCAATAAAGGAAAACAACGATAATCTCTTTTCCCCCTTCCTCCTTCTTTTGGCGTTTCACATAGTACCTTTGATAACTATCAACTAGGTAGGTAAAATTTAACAACACCAAAAACTCATTTCCTTTTTCTCAAGTTTTATTCAAACTGTGTGAGTATTTGCCAAAGTAATCGTTCATTTATTAATAATGGAATGATTTAAGGGTAATTAAAATCAATCGATGCAGGGCCGACTGTTTCTTTTCGGGGGCACTTTTATTTTTTGTCATGGAAGAAGAACCCTCGTAGAAGCGTGGTCTCAATTGGATTAAGTTGAAGTTTTACTTTTTGCCAGGAGCTTTTTCTCGTTAGTCGCATAATCTAGGAAAGACAACGAGGTGCTTATGCGTATACCAGTTGCCAGCTTCTCATTGAAAACACTTACTCCGCTCCTTTTTGTACCGTTGAATTTCATTTGCCTCCTTCGTTTTTCTTCCTTGGCGAGAATTAAGAAGCAGTACATCGCCATAACAAATACTGGGAAGGTGATTGCGCCTTAGGCTTTTTTGAGTATTTCCATCAAGCATATGAATAATTCATCTTCTTGTTACCGAAGAACTTGAATGCCCAATGTATACAGTCTGCGAAAATAAAGGACAAATTATACATGATGTAGGTAAAGCGAGGTACAATGCTCCCCGTGCACTTATCCGTTGTATAATCAATGTTAGATTATTAGTCCAATCCCGAGGATATTTCTTTTCCTTCGACTTGGCTATTTGCCACATTTTAGGTCACTCGAACAATTTCACAAACGAGGCAATTTCTTACAGGAAGTGTAACGTTGATAAAATTTCAAGTATCATGGCGAAATGGTAGAAAAATTTAATTGTGCTCTAAAAGTGTTTCTCTCTTTATGATAGAAGTAGAATAAATTTTGGTACGTTTGTGGTATCCTAGTGGGGAATGTTCTTTCAATTCTTCCAACCTAGTAAAGGCACGGTACCAGTACCAGAGGTATCAATACTGGCTTCATTTTTATGTCCTAGAATTTAACTGATGATACTCTATCAGAATCGGAGCAATAGATCTACTCTGAAAATTTTCTTTAGGGATCTTTTAATACCATTCCGAGTACCTGAAATCAAATTTTGATTCATTTTCAGTTCAAGGTGAAAACAAAAAAAAAATACTTTATTAAGGTGAATTTTGTTTATCCTTCGCTGTGGATAAATTAAGATACATCTTTTTCAATCGCTACCTTTTTCAACCTAAATATTCAATTTATTTAGGCTATGAGAATTAGAATTAAATGTTTAATTAGTTCGAAATGGGTTTGCGCACCCGTTGTCTAATGTTTAATAATCACGGTGGCTCAATTTCCTTGTTCTTGGAAAAACACTTGTGCAGCAATTTGGAGTAATACTGGTTCACTTTTACGGAAGCCCCGCGGCACTTCTGCGATACGTGCGGAGGTGTATCTGTCACTGGTACTGTTGTGTCCTGTGGCTGTGACGTCATTGGTTTACGGGCTACATATATTTATTTCATTCATTTATATAAAAGCATATAAACAGGTGTATGCGTTTCATTTACAAAATTTCGAAACAGAAACGTGTTTCGTGATAGAAATAGAGTGGTTTCGTTATTTTTACACGGGGAAAAAGGATTCGATAGAAGTTAATATATTTTTCAATAAACATTCAATAAACAAATATATATATATATATAAAATAACAGGAATTTAAAAATTACTGTTATGCTACTACACTAAGAGAAAAAAGTAGTAGTTTTTAGTACGTACAACTGCCCGTGCAGTTAAAAGCATAACAACAGTACAATTCTATTAATTCAACCAGGCCTATCCGACTTGCCATAATGAAAACTTGGTGCTCACGAAATGACGAAAATCCTGTAGATGGCGATTGCATCTAGGCAGGAGTATCAATTTAAAAACATGACTTAAATACGTAATATTGTTATGTCAACATCGTTTTGACTGCAAATCAAAATGACGCGAACCTGTATATCCGTCGGGTGTATTTCAAATTCAAAAAGTAATAGTGATAAGCTGCATTATTTTTATTTATATTTTAAAATTTATTTATTTTTAATAATTTGGTTTGCCGTTCTTATTTATATTTTAAAATTTATTTATTTTTTAATAATTTGGTTTGCCGTTCAATTTAAAAGTAATTGAATGTTGCACATGAATTGTTTGCCGCTACAACGAGCACCTCCGAAAAATAAAAGATCGATTTCACGAGTTCTTCGCGAATTTCGTTAGCTTCACCGTGAAACGTATTGCGTTAGTTTGGTCTTGTTTTTCGTTCCTCCTTCCCCCCCCCCCCCATTGTACACTGAAGCGACGGTTATAATTGCCGTGAAATGTGTACTTCTGTTGTTTAATGAAACAAGTTCTTATTTCGTTTGTTTGGGAAAATTTCATTAACGTATTGAAATAAAAAAAGAAAAAAAAAAAAACATACATCCAGAATTACAGTGTTGGAGCATTAATGCGCAGCCATGTATATGCCGAGGGGGAAAAATATTAATTTTTAATAAAAAGTTTACGAAATTGGCATTATACCTGCAGAATATCATTATATGGAAAACTAAATGAGTTAAAGTTGTTAAATTAGTTGATTAAAAATAGTAATTTCAGGTAGTTTCGTGCAATTTAACAATCTGTTTATCAAATTTTAGTAAACTGTTTAATAACTGGTTTATGAACGACATATACAATAAGTTAGCCACGCTGAATAGCGACGTCTAACGGACAAAACATAAAATGAAAAGTTTGCCAGAATTTAGAATTCAGTTTGTTACAATTAGTAATATATGGTTTCTATTACGTTTAATATTCCTTTCTATTTTGTAAATGTTCTAGTACTTTTTAATGTATTTTTGTTTTCAGTATACATTCTTATATTTTGTTTTCATTTCATTTGTTTAATATGATTATAGAATAACGACCACTCTTTTTCTATTATAATTGTGAATAAGAAAAAGAGAGCTTTATCGAGCAGTATTTTCTGTTGATATGAATATAGAAAAAAAAGAGTAATAGCAAACTTATGCTTATACTTTCAAGTATAATTAGTTTATTTCGAGAAAAAAAATTATAGAATTCCAAATTGAATCTGCAGTTCATTGTTTCATTTTCTCGAATAACAATGGAAACAGATGGTAGAACAATTATTATTTTACATAACATTTACATTATGTCTAAACTTTAGTTATATAAATTATAAAATGAACTGAATAACTGCTATTTTTATACTTGAAATATTGACTTTTAATATAAAATAAAAAACTTTTAATATAAAATTATTGAATTATTTGTTAGAGTATTGAATTATGTTTTTTTTTTATGTATAATTTGATAATAAAATAACATTTGTTTCGCGTTATTAATTACACAATTTTCGGTGCAACTTTTATATTGAATAGAGGGCTTTTTTTGAAAGTTTAAAACGGAACATTAGTATCAGCGTACACGTATATATGTACAAAACTGCACAATCGAACAACTTTTACCGGTCTGATAAGAAGGTTTACATGATATGAAATTTTTTTTGGCATATATAATGTAGATGTGTTTGCTGCTGGCAAGCATTTTTGCGGGTCTTTTTTATCAAATTTCGTTGGTATCAGGAGCTTTAGAATGTTAACTTCCCTTGCCACATAGACGGCGGAATTTTTTCCTTCTTCTCCTTCTTCTTATTCTTCTTTGTTTTGCCTGAAACAATAACTTGAAAAACTAAAACAATAATAATTTCCCTTTAATCGAGACATAATAATGAACAAAATTTCAGGCAATCTTCTCTCGTATAATCTGATAAAATATCTATACAGCTACAATTTTCTAGCTCTACTTTCTTAGCTGGGCACGTTCTGTAATATCAAGTAAATCATAATTTCTCGTGTTACATAACGAGATTTGATTTAAGTTACACGGAAGGAAAAATCAGCCGATTCCCAGTTGACTGACGATTTGGGGATAATAGGTTAATATTTGCACGCTGTGATTCCATAAATTTATGGCATAACAGGTTAGCTACCCGTTGACTGTGCATTCGTCAGTTTTTTATTGAATACACTCGAAGAACAAATGTTGCAATTTTTCATACAAAATTTACTATTATTTAACTGTTAAATTTTACTATTATTTGGATAAAATGAATTTTGGATAAATTACAAGTTAAATAAAATGATTCTCTGATATAATGCAAGTCTGGATAAAATGAATTTTGGATAAATTCAGAGCACCCCAATTTGACAATTTAACGTTGAAATATTTACAAACCAGTTTCAGAAAATATAATTTGTGAAAGAAATAAAAATTTTTTCGCAAATTAGAATTCAATTTTTCAAAATTTAAAGTGCACTGATTTTTCGATTACGTTTTTTTTTTTTTTTTCCTCTCCGTGTAATAAAGGTTATTGCACAGTTATTTAAAGATTATTTGAGACTTGTCGGATTATCCCGTAAAAGTCTCGGGGAATTCTAGAGCAATGACAGAACGTTGCAGTATGCTCGAGCCTAAAGACCTTCAAGACTCACCGAATTATCGGGTAAGTCTTGAGGAATCGAAGGTTGACTACGCGCTCCCCTTTACCGCGTTGACCTTTCATGTTTTGTTCAGTTAATGACGCCCATTCAATCCACGCATTTCGTGCCATTATAACCTAAACGATTGTTAATCGTAAATACGCCAAAATCCGTCCCATTACGACACAAATTTTGTCGTTCATTTGCTCGGGATTATTTCAAGGAACTAAGCAATCGGGGTCTCAACTGTGAGTGTGCTGATTTTTCTTTGCGTGTAGTAGAAATTGAATTGAATTTGAACGGCACTTAACTTTCGAGTGAACATGTAATCAAGCTTTGCACTTTCTTGTTACACTTCACAAATCAATCAAAAGCTTTGTAGAGAGCTGAGATGAATTGGAAATGACTTTTATTGATTACTTAACTTCATTGCACGTACGACGTGTAATCAACACTTTTTCTCCCCTTTTTTCTTTCTTCCTTTCTTTCTTTGTTTTTTCCTTTTTTTCTTTTCTTTTTCTTTTTTTTGGCTCGGAAATTAAGGGGTGGGGGAAGACCGGACGTTGTGTGTAACGCCGATTAGATTATAATTATAAGCTGGCGAAATTATCCCGCATTAACGGCGATGTTCATGTTATAAAGTTGCTCTCGCGATCACGAAAGAAAGTTCACCGTGGCGGAGAAATTAGCAGTTTCTTGCGGCAAGTGTAACGGCAATGTTGGTTTTCAAAATTTCATTCGTACGAGAGACGCGGCGGAACCCCGCCGAGGGTGCAATTAACCCCAAGGTCAGTCTTCGAGCCATCGAACGAAAGCTGCTTTATAATTCGGATCGAAAACCAACGCCTTCGCGCAGACCTTTGATTTTGTTCCCAGCGACGTGTTAATTTCAACCAATTACCGCTATTAGAGGTCTATTTTTTATTTATAATTATCCAGTGAAAAGTCTCTCATCTTCGGCCAATTTAGTTCGCTCTAATTTCTCTTACGTGGAACGACTAATTTTCTCAAGTTCAACTATTGCGATATATATATAAAATACGTATTTCAAACGGTTTTTTTTTCTTATTTTGATAAATTTATAATATCTTTAACTTTAATTAACTCTAAAATTCATCCTATTGCGAAACTAAATTTTAATTTTACTTCATACAAAATTATTTGCATTATATTTTAAAGTTGTTTAATTGCTACTTGAATATAATAGTACTGGAAATATAATATACAATACATATTTGGTGGATGTCAAGATAGGTACGGATAAAATGCGTATACTCTTATTAAACCGCGCATTATTTATTTGAATAAATGTTGCTACCATTGTATTAATAATAACAATTCATATTCCACCCAAAAAAAAAGAAATGTGCAATAAATATTTCCGCTGGCATATTGCAAGAAATATTTCGCGTTGCATCTTTTGTTTTCTGTCGAACGCGGGCATGAAAACTGGTCAGGTAAACTACTTTGTGCTGCTCCGGGCGCGCATATAGAAACGCGTGTGTGTCGAAGATTTATGAGAGTGCGCGCATGGTAAACGCGTGCCCCGGCGGGAGATCCGCACGAAACTTACGTGAAATCCGAAAGCGTAAAATCGCGTTATGAGCTTACGAGATTACGAGAATTAAAATACACGTCGCTACCGACGTCGTTCCGGGAACAAGAACCACGGCCTTTGTGTTTTTTCGTCGCGATACTTACACGCGAAATAAACCGTTGCCGCATAAATCGATCCGGAATTGCTCGTCGTTTGATTCCTCCTCGGTAGAAAGTGCCCTCTCGCTTATTCACGTGTAATTTCACGAATAAGATCGTGGCCGGCTCAAAAGTGGATAACATTGGGACATTTTAATGCGTGAAATGAACGGTGAGGAATGCTCCACGCGTCAACAAGTGAGACGCGCGATTGAAAGAGAGGCAAAAGTTACGATGATGAAGTATTCAGATGTGTTACTAGTACGACTTGTAATCAATTATCGTAAACGAAAATCGTCGACTATTGATGGGGAAGGGCGATAGGGGAAGAAGGAGCCGGATAGAGACGTCTAACAATCGAATCCCAAACGAAACGATTTCAAATCTCTGCCACAATGCGCCGGAAGTTCGTTATAAGGAATTTATTCCACGTCTTTTCCCGAGTCGAATCCGGAATAAATAAAAGGACAAGGAGCATCGTGCTTATGTCCGCTACCGCAACTCAGTTGAATTGTTCCTAGAAGCTGCAGCTCGTTATCAATTTCGAATTTTGAAGCAAGTCTTCCTTGTTATTTTGCTGCAAGGAAGAAGGCTGGATCATTGTCTACTTCCCAAGTTGAAATTGAATCGGGTTTGCTCCAATTATAGTAGGGTCCCGATCTGGTTAAAATATGGCTAGCCCTAATAGGGACATGTCATCTCAGGACCGTACCAGGACCCTAATTATTGGGGGATCTTAATTATCGATACTGGCCATCTTATCAGGACCCGATCAACAAGTACGGTTGCCCTATCCGGGCCATTTTAGCCCCATGTTTACTTCAGTTCCCTTCAAATAAAGTTCAGTGATGTTGATTCATTTTCTTCTAAACGTTGGACCAGTACCGTCTGCCATAAGTAACCGACCAGTACTGGCCCAAGTTCACCAACTGTCACCATCAGCCCAAACAAATTGGTGCCGAAACGCGTACTGAAAATGCAATTATTTTTACGCTATTATTATTGCAACACCTCCGCACCGTCACACACGACTCGACGACGGGGCAAATCGTTGGCTTGTCCCACAGTGTTCTTCGGCTCTTAATCATCCGGAAAATCTGTTTATTAAGGTGGACGGAGAGCGCGCGGGAGATGGCGCAGACGCCCACGTTTCGCGCCGCGGCGACGATTGTATTTGGGAAAAGCGAAATTTTACGAGCCAATAAATTATCCCGGCTCGCCTATCGCCGACTCGCGCGGGTCGCTAACGAGGCGTAATGCCAGCCAAAGTCACCGTGCCGCGTTAATGAGAAAGCGACGCGACGCGACAAAATGCCTCGGAATACACGCTGTTACGGATATTCCGCGGCAAAGGTGTTTCCGGTACGGTCAATCAGTCGCGACGAAGCGGACGCGTTGGCGTCAATCGTACGAGGCCGTTAATTATCGCCGCGGGCCCGGAACCCGCGCGCAACATTTCGCCACCAAGTGGAAAACAAAGTACCCCGATAAGTGCATTATGGCGGCAAGCAATCTATAACGCGATTAACGACTGCTTTCGAGTCGCGAGGAATTGCGAGAGACGCTCTGCCACCACCCATCCCACCTTCCTCACCCCCTCCCCC
>JABFPN010000992.1:0-34779 GCA_022817305.1 Leptoteleia sp. ZL-2020
CGTTGCGCCCGCCGCCCCCTGGCCTTCTCCTCCCCGCGTTGTTTTGGACTCGCTGCGCGTCCAAAGGCATCCTCCCGTCCCCGCGACCCGGTGCCAGGCTTGACGCGCACCTGCCTTCGAGGAACCTGCCCGACGTTATTAACCCTTTCTCTTTTCAAGCCATATCACGTCCCATCTATTCGTCTCGCGCAACCCAAACGCACGTATATAAACATTTCGACGCGACCCGACGATGCATGCGCGTACTTGACAGATTGACAGCAGCGTCCAACGTTACTTTATTCCCCTTCCTTTTTCTTTTTTTTACTTTACCTTCCCTCGTAGCCGAGCATTACATAGAATTCATGCAAATTGCATGTAACCATGTTTACAATGAAATTGGAAAATAAACAATAATTTGCATTTTCTTTCAATTATTACTTGACTATTACTCATTGTACAGCCAAATGATTATAACAGAGGTATTGTTGAAACATATTTGTTAGTCATATTTAATTTAAATTAACAGAAATCTGTCAATGTTCAATTTTTTTTTATTAATATAAGGTAATTTAAATGAAATCAATAGCAATATTTAATGGAAGTAGACTATTTTGAAATATACATAGTGTAAATTAAGTTAATATTAATATTATGCTTTAAAAATGTTAGAAAGTTAACTTGAGGTAATTGGTTTTATATTATTATATTATTGAATATATAATCGAGTAAAATAGAATTTAGTTTATCTGAAATTAAGGTACAATTTGCAGTGGAGTTTTTATCGAATTTCGTCATAAATAATTTTTTTGTAACGAGTGCAATTTTAGTATCCTTTGCTGTAATTTTGCACCAATAATTATCGGAACATTTGAGTGATTGGTTGCAAGGCCTGGTTAAGGTCAATCAGTTGTTTCAAAGGGGGAACTTGATTTTCACTGTAAATGAGATAAATGAGATTGTTGGCTATTACGTGATATATATATTGGAATTTCAAAATATGCCAGGTTTATTTTTTTGATTTGTGTGTTTGAGAAACAATAAAAATATTATGCTTGTTAATTAACTGTAAATAAATTTGATTATACCCATATATCATAATTACTGCGGAAAATTAAAGACTGGCTGTAGCATATTAAAAAAATATTTAATTTGTTATATTTCATCTGGATACTAAAAAAATTTGTACACAAGTGTGTTTACCTTTACCTTAAAAGTTTTTATAATTGAATATTGATATTTTTTTTAATAATGAAATAAACACAATTAATAACTGTATAAATCTCTACAGCATATTGTAATAAAATATGTTATTAAAAACTTATTTAAACAAATATATCCGAAATAACAATAATTAATAAACTTAAAGCAATGAAATAACGTAACAAAAATGTATACAGTATAATTATGAGAGTAAATAAAATCAATGACAAGTTATATGTTTCTTAAATAAATTCTTCAAACAAAAGAGTTCATTATATTCGTGTGGCAAAAATAAAATTTAATTAAAACACTCGCATTTTAATTACATTATTAAACAAATTATTTGAAAATGATTATCCATAATAGTAATATTAACTATCACCACAAATTTAGCAAAATTAATGCAATTTTTGCATATACACGTACGCAATTATTGTCATTGTTTGGAATTAAAATGATTGAATTATAAAATAATTATTTTAAAGTAATAGAAAATGTAAACGTGCAAAATAACTTGTCATAATATTGCTTATTAGCACGTGCTACTTTTCTAATTTTTATGTAAATTCAAAGAGCACTTAAAATATATAATCATTTGTATAAACCATTTTTAAAGCATATTACATACAATAAGCATGTAACAGAATTATGTAAAATCAATAGAAATTAAATAACTATTAATATTAACATAAGTACAACTAAAGTACACAACATCAAAATAAGTTCTTTTTTCACAAAAGCAAAAATTGAATTTCAAGGTCATTTATAAATCAATGAGACTAAAATGTTTAAAAATACATATACAATCTATTGACAATATGTACATATTATTAGGCTCAAATACTCCTAATTTTGAATTTGCAAGGAACTTAAATGCACATTGAACAATACAATGATTATAAAACAAATATGTTTAAATAAAAAATGCGTAATGATAATCATAAAGATATCAGTCATTATCAGTTAACTTCTTAATTGACAAAACTCTTTACACTGAAATCTTAGAAACATCCAAGTTATATAAATTATTAATTTATTTACATTTATTTTTCATTATTAAGTTACGTGAAGTGTAAAAGAGGGAAAAAATTTAATGAATTGAAATTACTATTGATCAATCAATGACTTCACCTTTTATACTCTGCATTGCAGCGCAAGAAACATCTTCTGTTATGGTTATCTTGCAGTCAAAATTATGTAACAATTGTAATTGATTCCTCCTCTTTTTGTAAAGAATTATCATTATAATTCTGTTGCTAATTAAATTTATCACAGTGGAAAGTGTTAACAAGCAAACGGTTTAAAGATTAGAAGACGAAATCAGAACAGGAATGCCAAAGTTTGAAGGACAACGAGCAGCGTTATTTTAAATCACTGGTGGGGAGATTAACGACATTTAGCATCCTACTGTTCCTTGATAAATGACGCGGATGTTCATCATTTCGGTTCGTTAGGAGTTGCTTTTTGCGGTTCACCAGACCCCCCTTGAATATTGATTTTATTAAATTTTAAATTGATTTGTTTCTAAATTATAATCCAAAGTACAGAAGAGTTTTTTTTTCTGAACAACAAAACACCGTCAACTAAGTGAATGTCTCACACTTACATAATCCAAATTGTCTTGTAACGATTAAAAAATAATTAGTACGATTCTCTGAACGTCAGATATGATAATTTTTAATTATCCCCAATGTAAAAATACTGTTTCCGAATGAATGTCGAAGAATGTAGTAGAATGGTCAACGCATGTCTGTGTGAACGTTGCATTGGTGTGAACGTGCGCGCACCAACTGCAGGTTAAAGTGTCAAATGACCGAACGTAATGATTGAAGGATTTGAAGAGCCCTTATATGATTCTTCTTTGAACATCTTATTTAATATACTCTTGACAAATGATTGCATGGTTTAATTTAACCCGTCCTTTTCAATTGAGCTTGAATTTTGATTGCAATTAATTTGAGATTCCTAAATTTACTTGAGCTCGCCTGGAAAGTTCATTATCGTTATTTATAATGATTTATAATGATGTCAAAAAAAAGTCGAGTTTGAAACTACAATTTTTCTACAAAGTTTATCATTGTTACAGGGAGAAAAGAATAATGGCTTCATTGTGTTGTATCAAAATATGAAACATGGAGCGGTGGCGAGCAAGGAGTTGGCTGATTTTCTACGTGAGCGCTCGACCATCGAGGAAAACAATTACAAGCTACTGAGCAAGGTCGCAAAACAAGCGGGCAACAGTAGTTCTACTCAGGGAACGTTCGCCCCCATTTGGACAGTCCTTCGCGGGGCGGCAGAAAAGTTAGCTGGACTGCATCTGCAAATGGCCCAAAAGGTCTCTGAGCTTATCAAGGATGTCTCCAAATACTCTGATGAATTGCATAAGAAACATAAGGCTGTAAGAGATCACGACTTTCTTTTAAATCTTTTTATTTCTATATTAATATGGTACTGCCCCGCAATTTTCTGACTCTTTTTTATTTACCGACAACATTTTTATTACACTGTTTTTTATCAATGACTAAGGCTGTTTACTGTGTAAACGAATAAAGAAAAAAGAAATATTTCTTTTTAGGAACATGACTTAGAGTTCATTTCGTCTTTTACAAATTTGACCAAGTTGCTCTTTTTTTTAACTCTCCTAAGTAGAGTCACCCTTCTGAAGGAAGTTAAAAGGATCAAAAGTTTGACGATGCGTAAGAAGTTTAAACCCATGCCAATCGTTAAATGTAAAGTAATAGCCATAAAATTCATTCAATTTTCTTGAAATATACTAAGAAAACTTGCTTGCTTGTTTTTGAAGTTGTGACATTTTAGAGTTTCCACCGTTGGATTCAACTTTGCGTTCACAGTGTTACTATGTTAATATCAAAACCTTAATTTATTGTACATGAATTGAATATTCTTATTTTTAATAGAATACCTACTAATTTTAATAGAAATAATCTAATTAAACAGTTTTCTTCAAACAAATAAAACTTTGTTATGAGTTTACTTGTATAACATAGAACACACTTATCTTAAAACTCAATATATTATACAATATGAAGAATCACAGTGACATAAAAGAATGACTGACAATGTACCCATTGATTTGAAGAAACTGAAAGAAATTGAAATGCAAATGTATCTCTGAAACATTATTACACCATCATTTTTAATCATAAATTTGTATTATTTAATGCATACTGTAACAAATTAGATGAATTTCATAACCAGTAATTTACATTTGACAATTATTATGGATTAAAATTACGTATGTGTATTTTCGACCTTTTGATTTATTAGTGTCAGGAAGTGACTATCATCACAAAAGGGTGGTACTTTTAATATAAACAGAAATTTCAAATTTAGATTAGATATGAAAAACTTTTTTTAGAGTGGCCAGAGTATATATAATTATCAGTTAAATTGAATATTGTTCAAATAAGTACCAACAATGCAATAAATAAAATTAAACATTTTAGAGGTGACTTTTTATCCATAACAAGCTTGGTAATATTGTTTTTTGCAACAATAAAATGATCTATAATGATGAAATTATTGCTACAGCTATAATGTTCAAATTTAATTATTTCATGAATGATTGTTAGTTTTTTCACTTGTTTGTTTATCAGTCTTTCGCTTTTTTCCCATAGGTAATGGGCTGACAATTACTTCATTTTAAACCTATAATTTAAAGACTAACTTTATTAATAATATTTACATATTATTTTTCAGGATAAATAAATGTTTGTTTAAGAAAATATACTTTATTAAAGTCAACTTAAAATTAATACATTATTAGTGAAAGATGCATTCTACCGTTAAAGACCGTTTAATATTTAATATTAGTTAAATTAAAAAACGACTTTGTTTTCTAGTTATTAAAAAACGTGTTTTGTAAACAAGTCGATAGATTATATTTTTTTATGTTTAAACTTTAATTGTTTGATTTTTAATATTCTTATATTTTTGATTCATCACAATATTATTAAATTCACTAAAAAAATGAAATAATCTTGAAATAAATTGTTTAATTATATTTCTGTTGTTGAAATATAAGATAAAATTATTTATTCTTAAATAAAAGAAATATTTTCTTTTCTTTACTATATGCTAAAACAAAGCAATAACTTAAAATTATCTTATCTACTATTAAATTATTCATAAATAGATAAAATTATTTTATATACAATAAAGTCACAGGGAAGCGATTTACGTATTCATTATAGAATGATCTCAACAAATTTCGCGCAGTGGAGGAAAAAGTAAACATTGACATAATCTTCTAAAAATTCAGAGCAAATACTTTGTATTATTATCACTTGCGATGCATGGTTATCATTGCGTCCTTCAAAGTTTCAATCTTGTAAAATGTACGAGTACTTAATACTTAAAACCAGTATATAATACAATTAAAGGTGTGTTCGCTATTATTCATGATCAAGGTCATTCGTTAATCTTTTTTCGTACATCATTAAAATGGTTCATAATAATCGCAAATTAATTAAAATATAGTTTCCGTTACACAATTAATTGCTGTTCAAATTATAGATAATGTATAATTTATAATAAAATAAATAACACTTAATAACTGTAATAAATAATGTTAAAATAATTTAGATTTTGGTATTAATTTGTTACTTCTTATTTGAAAAGGAAAAGAACATGATATAAAATGTTTATACACGATTGAATAAATTTACGTAATTTTTTCCTCAAATTCAATCTGATAATCTTTTTTTTAATCAAGAATATAAATAAACGAATGTAACTCTGTATTCGGTGAATATCAAACAAAATATAAATTTGCGGCATATAATCATTAATTGTACAAAAGTTAAATGCACAATTGATATAATACATATAATAAGCACTTAATAACAACAAATATGATTCAAGTTATATAAAAAATGACATACTATTAAAACGAGATGTTAAAAATAAGCTCGCATAGTCGCTTATGGTTTTGACAATGACAATTCATCGGCATTTCCTTTTATAAAAGTGACAAAACCCGACGCGCGATACTAACGTTATGTTGTGTTTGTGGCCGAGAATGGTTTATCAGTTCACGCCCACTTTTAAGCGCTCTTTTTCTTTTTTTCTTCCTTTGTCAGTTTTGCCTTTATTCATTATAAACTACGAATCTATGCTCGAATGCATGCTCGATTCAAATAATTTTACAACTTGCTTGAACATTCGACGTTTCGTGACGATAAGAAGGAAATTGGATAGAAAAAAGGAAGAGATAATAACGTCGGGTTATTTTCATGATTTATTTTCGAAGGCTCCGATAATGAATTTGGAAATTGTTTTTGCGCCAAGAAAATTACATAATGATTTATAATAAGATTAGTTCAGAATGATAATAATAATGATAAATAAAAGGGAAGTGGAAATTTGTCAATACAGAGCTAATATTTGGCTTATAAAATTTGAAAAATTAGTCTCTTCATTAACAAGCTGAAGACAGCCATAAGTAAAATTAATAATTTATTTATAAATATTATCCATTAAATTACACATTCTCTTATCTAATCGAACACTTTTATGGCTTCTAGATTGTAGCCTGGTTTTTTTATTCTTTATTGCTATTTTTATTGGCACATTAAATTTATTCTAAAAAGAATTTTTATTAAAAATTAACAATTTTAGTACTGAAATTATGCCTTAACTGCAATCCTGCGTTATTTTAAAACCCCATTATTATTAAAATCAAAATAATAACCAAAGATTAATATCTGAATCGCGCTTAAAAATAATAAAATTAAAATTTTATACCTGACACTCCTGAAAGTGAACATCAATTCAATTTTATACCATCAACTGGTACAATACGAAGAGAAGAACAAAAAAAAACAATGAAATAAATAGGGACGAAATGTTCCAAGAAGATTGTTTTTCATTTTCTATAAATCATAAAACCAAAGTACTAAAATAACCAAACATATTTGCTCGAATCATGAAAGAAAAACAATCAGGCTCGAACAAAAAAGGCCAATCTGTATTCTCATTTATATTTTATCGCCTCTACAGCGTCTGGAATACGTGAATGGCATGATCGATTAATGCTTGCGATCGCAACTGTGTAAATAACTAAATTAGCATTTAATGACGCGCTGTCCTGTAAATTTCAGCCGCGCGTAACTTGTATTCTGAATTGGGGAGGGAAGCATGTTGCAAATGTTTCACATGGTTTGACATTGGATTTCAGGTGAAAGAAGAGGAATCGTCGACGCTCGAACTCGTGCAAAGTATTCAGAGTATAACTGTAACGCTTCAAAAGGCCAAGGACATGTATTTACAAAGAGGTCTGGAGTTGGAAAAATTACGTAAAGACAATACGAGCCAACGTGAGTTGGAAAAGGCTGAAGTTAAATTCAAAAAGGTTCAGGACGATTACAAAGCTCTCGTCGAAAAATACACCGTTGTAAGGAATGATTTCGAAACGAAAATGACGCAGGCTTGCAAGGTAATTCATCCCGGGGGCGCAAATCAAATTCGCATTCAATTATTGTCTATGATATTATCAATGATACCCCAAAAATTAACCGAGTTTGATAGATATATTAATAAATATAAATAATATTTTGAAATAATGTTGACTTCATCATTTAAGTATTAAGAAAAATTAGTTATTGTACAAAATGAACTTTTTTTCCGAGATTCATTTTTTATATTTTTTCTGAATTAGAACAACTCCAATTCTTAGTGTTGTTTATTTGCTTTTTATTTCAACATTATCTCTGAAATTATCATTTAGATATCCCAAGATAAAAGATCCCATATTGTCTATTTTTGAAACGTTACCAAACAGATGTTTAGTTTAAGTAGTACTTTTGTAAATGAATTCATTAACCCATATAATATTCGCAGCGCTTTCAAAATATTGAGATGACTTATTTGAAACATATGAAGGAATTTATAAATGTTTACACGGACGTTCTCCAGTCAAACCACGAACAAGTAGGACAAGTTCACACTGATTTTAAACGTCAATGTTTAGATTTGACTGTAGAAGAACTGTTGGAACAATTCGTCCAAACCAAATATACGGGTTTCGAGAAGCCAGGTAAATAAACAATCAATTTATGTTAAATAATTTAGAATAAAAACCATAAAAACAATTAATGTGAAACTAACATTCAAGATAATAAAATACAGAGTATGTAAGGTACCATGGTTCCTCATGGTCACATTATCAACAATTTTTTTTTAATAACAAGGAACATTATTTGAGCAATTTATATGATTTGAGAATACAGTTTGATGTTTAAATTCAAAATAGAATACGATAGAATTTCTTTGTAAGACATATAATTCTTTTATTCTCATAATTTCTAATTAAAATGTTCTACTTTTTATTACTTTCCTAGTAAAGATTGTAATTCATAATTTTTTGTCTACTTAATGTTCGTTTAAAATCACATTTGACAATAATAAAGCCATTTATATTCTTATTAATAAATTGTAATTTGTATGCTTGCCTTATAATAGGAATAATTGCATACGAAGAGACATTGACGAATTTAGCGGAAATGACTAGCCAGGTAGTGCAGGCGGAAGGAGGCAGCAATATGTCCGAGACAGCGACAACAAAGGATGTCTCGAAAGGGACCAATGGTGAAACAGGCGTTGCTGGTAACGTTCCGACACAAACTTTGTCAAACGATGTAGGGAAGAGGGAGGGGGTTTTAAAGCCTAGAGAAAGAGCTAAGGCCAAAGACAAGGATAAACAAGTCCATGTCAACAAGGCCTCCCGACGTACCACTTCGCTACTCAACTTGTTCATGTCCAACTCCCAGGGTAGGTTTCTCGTTACAACAAGAAAAATAGAAGAGAAAAACCAATTATTAGCAATTTTTTCAGTTCAATTTTTTCTTATTCTATTAATAAGAGGACGTTTAAAATATTTTTTTGTAATTATTTAATGATGATAATTAATGAAAAATCCTGCCATTTACTCACAATATCTAACGTCGCTTAAACAACCAAGAAAAAGAAAGAAAGAAAAAAAGCAACTGAAAATGCGAATCAACGAAAAGAACGCTTTATTGCTTTTGCAGCATAACTTGGCATTGGGTGAAGGACAAATTCAGAAAAAATCATTTTAAACTGCAATGTTATTTATAATCATACTGAGAATCAATATTATGCTCAGTGGAAATATTTTTTATTTAATTAATAAATAGAATTAGCATTTTTTCAACACGTATTAGTATGCAGTCATCTATTCAATGTTTACGATGGAATCATTGCATTTTGCCATTACATGAAAAATTCATCCATTGCAAAGATATCATTTTGTAACGAATTGAATATGAGTGTTTTCACGCTTCATTAATGCAATAAAAATGTAAAACTTTTATGTGCAACCCATTTACACGCCTTTCGTAGATAAGGTGCAATTTTATTAATAAAAATTGTTGCCAATATTATTATAAACGTTAATATGATACTCTAATAGGAATTTATATAATACATAGAATTCGCCTAAATAATAAACACAAGTTTTTTATTGATAAAAGCGATCAAATTCATATCAATGTCTTTTTAATGACTCAGAATTAATTATCAATTTCTCAAATTATTCATTATATTTAAAATTAACATAACACGTTTATTCGTGATTTCAATACTAAGTTTATAACACGTCTTAAATCCCCTTGACTTAAATCGACAAGTTGTATGTTAAAATAATTAAAGATAAAATGGGATGCACTTTTGAAATCAAGTTAGGTAAACCCGGAGTAACCGTTATGCAAAAATTCGAGGTTTTATATCTGAATTGTAAGTAACGTAACGTGAAAAAAGGGCCAGCTGTAAAGCACTGTTGGATACGTGAAATATGAGTGTTGTTTCAGAACGACAGAAGCAAGCAGAGTCTGGCTCGGCGCCTGTTACTCCTCAGGGAAACAACCTGCCTCCCGCCGTTCCACCCCCAGGTTCCACCTCCATCTCCAGGAACCCCCTCAGAGGATCAAAATGTAACGGCTTATATCATAGGATCATGAATAATCATGAATCTATCCTTGCCTCGTCCACAAAACTTTCACACTTTCACACGACAACGCCGAATGATCAACTGTTTCGAATTCCTTCTGTTGGAATTTCGAATCATCATTGCAATTCGATCAAGTTGTCTTTTCAATGTGCAATCAATGATTGAACGTAAACAAACGAAAATAAACAAAAATAATTGTCTCGTTAAAAACGAAAGATTTGAAATAATAATAACATTCATTTTCGTTTGTATACGACATCTGTAACTGAAATCTATTCCCTCATCTGTGTTTGTTCTGGCATATATGGTTGTCTGGCACCAACAATTATTATTTATTGTATTTACTTTGAACAATCTACGCACGATCAGGTGAAACATTAATTGGTCTATTGGCTTGCAGTGGTAACAACTTTTGTGGTTCCACCGCTCTGCACTTATTTAGAAAATCAACGTAGGTATACTAATACTTAAGACGTCGCTATCACGTAGCGCCGCAATGAATAAGGCTTGTATTAACTCACCTTGCTCGTTATCATCATCACAAATAAATAATTGTCATTCAAAAGCTTTTGTGCTTCGATATTTGTTTTTGGGGAAATATTTCATTGTTTTGGTGTGAAATCTGATTTCACACAATCGTCTTGACACATTTTATACAGTGAACATAAGTAAATTTAAGAAAATTACGTAACTATTTCCTACTATTTACGTAGGAAATTTTTCATGTTGAAGAATGGTGTCATTTAATAAAACTTTTTTTCAGTGTTCACACGTAAAAATCACACCGCTGGAAAGTATTCATTCATTGTTTTTATTTATGATCATCATTAAAATTATCTTCATTATGCTTTCTTAGACATTAAACACATGAGTAAACTAATACTGCTAGATGCAATTAATTGGGGCAAGTGTTTAACGACTTTGAGTCACTAAATTGTTTTTCTAACAACATTTCCTTGAGATTTAAATGTGTGTAAAAAACAAATGAAAAGCGTATATTGTACATATTGCTACAAAGACTTTTGCTGGCTCTTCGAATATTACTGAGGTTATGGAAATGAATATTGAAAGGGTTATAGATAAATTTTAATATCGAGATTTCTTTGGAACATTGTAGCGGGTTATTTGGTTTTTGTATGAAAACTTAAATTCATTCTTTTAATTGGATTAAACTTTTTTTTTACTTAAAGTGTGTAGGTGTTTAGCCATGTATATAAAGTTCCAATTTAAGATTCCCTAAGGCACTTATTTGCAATTAATATATACTATAAATTATCATATATTTTTTAAAAACAAATTCCTATGATTAGTAAAAGTTTAAATAAATTTAAAATTGAATACACAATTAAAAAATTAAAATTTAAATAAAATCGTCATATTTATAAATGGCGGTTTATTTAATAATTGTTAATTTATTTATTATTTGCAAACAAATGCCCTTGGCGAGAATCTGAAAATTTCAATAACAGATGTTTCCCTTTAAAACAATGAAAATTATATTCATCCGTATTTGAGGTTACTACAATAAAGAATAACATGCTTTTAAATTTTGCTTGTTACTTTTGTGCATACATAACAAAAAGTCTGTAAATAATGTATTTCGTAATACTGTCAATAAAATTCATTTCAAATCACATCGGCCATGTATAAAGGAAAGGCTTAATTACAAGTATGAATAATTATAAACATGGCCAAATAAATGAAAAAAATTCATTCTAAATGTGCATATTAAAGTTTTATCATTCCCCTTAGTTATCTGTTTTTTCATTTTGTCACCTTCAATTGTGTCCCAAGATAGTCCCGAATTGACTGAATCAATAATAAAAACACAAAAGTTAAAGACATTAAAATTATTTCACGCATTTATCTGGAGTAAGATTAATAAGTAGGAGATGGACTTGAAAAATGTTGAGACTCTGATAGTAGAAGTGACTACCGAAGGGGCCTGAGGTGAGCCTATTGGTATTTTTCTTAAGTGACATTTTCTGAATCAATACATGATTCCTTTATTTTCCAAGTGTCTGCATGGTTCGTTCATCCTGTAGCGTGATGTGACAATGTTGACCTTAACTTTTGTATATATAAAACTGTTCAGTTAAGCTTTTAATTTATTTACAGATTTATCATAGATTTGTATATTTCTAAATTGGACAGTCGTGTCAGACAAAGAGATTATTTCTTGACCGATTCCAAGTCAAAATTTTGAGCTGTTAGAAAAACAATTTAAAGTAGAAAAATTAATATTAATAAGGTCTGATCGGTGGTGGTGGTACGTAGGCTGTATGTCCATAATTGGCTACTGAATAACCAGATGACTAGTTTATTTAATCATTAATTAGCAAGAGGATAGTTGTTGACGTTAATTTGTATGATTATAAGGTATCCGATGCTAGAAATAAGTTAGCTTAAGAAGTCACGGTATGGAGTTTAATTAACCTTAATTAATACAAGTTTGACTGGATTTTCCCGTACTTTTGTAAGGCAGCAATATCCTCAAGTAAAAATTTAACTTTATTAACAAAACTATGTAATTAAATTTCATCATTACATTAATTCTATTCCTTTCATTGGATAGAATATGGGGAGGAGAATTTTATTTTTGAGTAGTTTAGTGCAATGCTATACTTCTGTTTATTGACAATCAAGAAGTTTCATAAAAGCGTTTCTGTTATCATTTCTCTTTATCGATAAACGGGTGGGGCTATTGATCTCTTTATGACTATTAATTTGCTATTTGATATTATTTGGTACTTAAACTGGCATGTTTGATTAAGTGTATATATTTTGTTATATATATAAATATAAATGTTTATTATATTAATAATATTAATATAAATATTTATATATATACACACACATATACATTTATATTGTTATTAATTATTGATATTGATATTGCACTCACGTTGCGCTAGTTTCTTACCCACTTGGAAAGTAAAGCCTATTTTGATGTAGTCATTTTTTACCAACGATTATTATTTTTATGCAATTATTATATTTAAAATATTATCGTTGTATTTTTAAAGAAATTTTATTACAAAACATAAAAAATTTTATATTATTAAATAATAAAATTTCTTATAAATTCGGTTGAAATAATAGAATAAACAATTCTTTCATTTGTAAATTAAAATTGACGGGATTAAAATTGTGAAAAGTTTGTTGAAACTAAAAAATAATAACAAAATCTTGAATATTTACGACACTGAACTTTCTGGCATTGCATAGAAAATCTCTCGAAAGATAACACTATCATGGTTAATAGACTCATTAGTCATAGTTACTTCTACTTATTAACTATTTTGTTGTCTTTTAAGTGGTTTCCGGCATAATCTTTGTGAAAGTTTTACAATTCAAAAAATGCGATATTCTGAAGCTTACAGTAAAAGGATTCTTACATGAAAGAGTTGTTTTTTAAACATAATAGGAAATGAATTAATATCTAGTTATAATTATGTAGGGTTCCTTCGAAGCAGACGTGAGAAACGAAAAGAAAAAAAGGCAAAGAAGAAAAAGGATTCTGTGGACACAAACAGCAATAAGGAAGAAAAGTCTGACTTGTCAGTATATAACATAATTTCTAAATTAATTTTCAACATTTATTTAATGTTTAATGGAACGATTTTGAATTAAACCAAAACTGTTAATATTATCCGAAGCTAAATGTGCATTTTTAATAAAAAGTGTTTATTTTATTAAATGCAGTTGACATCTACTCATGAATGAATTTCAATATATAATCATAATCATGATCATTATAACTGTTGAAATAAGCTAGTATCTTAAAAATTGTTTATGCCAATTCTAGAGAAGACAAAGAAGACAGGGATGGTAGAAAATCTGAAAGTCCTACACCTCAAGTAGATGAAGATGGTTATTGCGTCAGGCCAAAGCCAGACCCATGGGAAAACGAAAAAGGATTTTACTCCAGTTCAGATACGGATTCAGAGGACGAGCGTGAAAGGAAGATACGCGTGGAAATCAAGCCACTAAGCAACGGTGGTGCTCCAATGAGTGCTAGTGTCGACGAACTACGAGCGACAGTCGAAAATTTATCTCTATCACCTGCTCCTACTGTAAGTACAAAAACATTGTAATATAAATTTTGAAAGCACTTATGAGATTATTTTCGGGAATTATCTGATTAATATAGTTGGAGGTTTTGTCTCCATATTGAAATAACTAAAATGGCATTAAATCTGAAGAAAAATTTAATTAATAATTGTACACTGATTTTTTTAAAGTAGTTTATTAATAATGCCATATAATAAAATAAATTTTTTTCGATTTTTGCAGTAGTTGGCATTATTGTTACAATATAGTACGTTTAAATAAATTAATAATTAGATTTAATAGCAAAGAATCTTATAGTATACTTTTATATTTATTACCATAACTGTATAAATGGAGCCACTTAATAATAATAAGTTTAGACGATGATTTTTAAGGGTCGCCGAGGTTCGAATGCAGATTCTGAGCACCACATGAAGAGATCTCAATCAGTTTCACAACAGCTGGGTGGTAAACCTAGTTCAGATCTGCTTGGCCTAAATCTGTTCAATCCTAGCAGCACGCCGTCCAGTGCCTCAACTCCAACTGGGAGTAGTCATCCTTATGCACCGTTACGAAGTCCACCAGCTTTGGCACTGTCGTCCATGTCAATGTCCTCGTCGTCACCAATTCCACAACAACCTCAGTCACATCCGCAATCTGCGCCACCAGTTCACTCACGATTTACAGGTACATATATTATATGTTATTACATATATTATAATTATTTCATATACATTTTATTATATTTATTAACACTTCACAATCGTATAAAGCACTTTTAAATCTTTACAATCAATTTTAATGTGTGCTTTCATAATGATGCATGAAAGAAATAATAATTTCATTTGAAAAGTATTAAATTCAATGAAAAAAAGTGTTTTTGAATTTATAAATGTTAACTTTTTCAGAAGGCGACTTGTTTTCCGAAATAGGCGATATAACGCCAGCTCTACCACCAAAACAATCTGCGTCGTCAACTCCAACGAGTGGTTCGATTGCAATCCCGCGACCGCCATCAAGACGAGGTGAAGTCGTAGCTGGAAATACAGCCGCACGCGGTAGAATGTCACCCGCAACGATTTCACGAGCGGATAGTGTCGCCAGTTTAGAGTTCCGCACAGCTGGTGTAGGTGTTGGTTCGTCTCGCGGACCCTCACCTCTTACCATAGGGTTGGCTGATACGATACCACTGGCAGTGGCGTTCCATGAAATTATTCATTCCTACTTCAAAGGCAGCGACGAAACGCGCTGCCAAGTGAAGCTTAGCGGCGACATGATGCTCTCATTCCCGGCCGGAATCGTCACCGTCCTGGCTAATAATCCGAATCCAGCCAAACTTACGTTTCGCGTAAAAAATAGCAACAGAATAGAAAAGCTTGTACCGAATAGTCAGCTAGTTAGCATGTACGTTATCACACAAACATGATTATTCACGTATAAAAATTTAATATCAAATTTTCATATTGATGCATAGTATATCAATCAGATTCAGAAGCATATTTACAATTTATTTTATGTTAATTATGATATCATCTATTAATTAATTCAGAGTTTCTACACTGAAGTACACTCGATAATTTTAAATTTGATGTAGTAATAACAACTATATGCGTGTAATGTTTCTTACAAATATTTTGAAATAAATAAAAATGATTTTTAAAAATAATTAATAATTGTAGGGATGTAACGCAAGCAACTGCAGACAGTACGTTTTTCGAGTTCAATATGAGTGCCTTAACCACGTTGTTGCGTCGCCAAGCTGAACAAAATCCGACGGCTTCCTATTTCAACGTGGACATCCTTAAGTATCAAATTAAAAGCAAAGAAGGTGCTGCTTCTTGTCCATTCCAACTCGTGGCTTATTGGAAGTGTGAATCATCGCACACTGACCTAAAGGTATGACAAAATGTCACAGTAGATCTTTGTATGGGCATTTAAAAATCAAACTAAAGTATGAATAACATTCAAACAACTAAATAATTTCACTTGTTTATTTTAAAAGTTATGTAATTGGTTAGATTATTGCAATTAACCTATATGAATAAAATTTATTATTAGATCGACTACAAGTACAACAGTCGTGCCATGGCATCGCCTAGTCCGTTACTAAACTTGCATGTGGCGGCACCAATAGATGGCGGTTTCAAAAGTGTGAATAGTAAACCAAATGCTCAGTGGCTGCCGGAAACCAATCGACTGCTGTGGAAATTTACAGAACTATCTCAGCACAGTGAAGGCAATGGGGTAGGTTCACTCAAAGCCAGAGTTGAGCTCGAAAATGGTCCGGGTTCTCAGGGAACCATTTGCACACAATTCAACTGCGAAGGGACCACTTTATCCGGTGTTGAGTTCGAGCTCGTCGGACCGGGTTATAGGCTTAGCTTGGTAAAACGTAGATTTGTCTCAGGTACTAATCAAAATTTCAAATTTTGCAATAAAAAAATAATTGACATGAAGCACATTATATACAGTGTATAATAAATATAATGTTAATATAATTCTAGGCAAATATATATGCGATGGTGATTCAGATCCGCGTAACCGATACGCGGCACCGCCATCCAGTGTTGACTGACAACTCTCTGAATGGACATCTCTCTGGGAGAATAACTAATCCGCGCGTCCGTTCACTGCCCGTTCAACAATGCTACGTCTTCTTTTTCTCTTATATACTTTCCCGTAGATTATCAACCAACACATGGCAAACAAAGCCTAACTCATTCATCACGTTAATCAGTTCGACCCAGCATCATTAAGGCCTATCTTTGTACATAATTTCTTATACAGTCTGTATGGCTCAGTTTAACGCAATTTATTTCATTTCTGCATGTCAAATTTGCACCGAGCTTTTTATGAAAACGAATGTTGAATGTCTTCCGTCATTTTAATTGATTGATAAAAATGTCACAATCTCTTGTGAAAAAAAATTAACAATATCCGTGACTTGTTGTTTCAGACATTTAACAAGTTATATGGTTACACATAATACAGACCTTAAATAATTGGTGTGCCAAAATAATGCCGAACATTGTTTTTTAATTCGTTTATATTTAATTATTATTTTCATAATTTTTAAACGAATTGCAGATTTATTTTAATATTAAAAATGATAAAAATTCTCATATTTAAATTAAAATAATGCTTTTTCATTCAAGGTTTATA
This sequence comes from Leptoteleia sp. ZL-2020, assembly GCA_022817305.1. Taxonomy (NCBI): domain Eukaryota; kingdom Metazoa; phylum Arthropoda; class Insecta; order Hymenoptera; family Scelionidae; genus Leptoteleia; species Leptoteleia sp. ZL-2020. Next base: position 17,387 of record JABFPN010000992.1, read on the forward strand.
AAAAACGAATAAATTTATTTGTCAAAGAGAATTTTGATATTAAACTTATCTCTGTGGTTGTTGTTTAGAGGAAGCAGTATATTTAATATGAAAAGCTTTATTTCCTCGATCACTCAAAACATAAAAAAGGAATATCGATTAATAACATTTATTATCATGTGATATTTATCGGTAATGTTTATTTGACATGTAAACAGATAAAAAAATTTCTTAAAATGTTCATCGACATTTCTTTCTAATGTTCCGCTTATTTTTAAACTGATTTTTTTAATAACACTCTTAAACTTTTGTTACGACAATGTAAAATGTATAAGTTAATTAAATATACAAAACTTCGAATCTTCGAAATATATTATTTGTATAATTATTGTTTAAAAATTATTTGTTGTACCAATAATTCGCATTTGAATATAGGGATAATAAAGTATATTTATTGTTTATTGTTACACGGTAATGTAAAAAATGATGACTTATATGAAAATTTGTAGCAGAACGAACATTTGATGTTATGATGACAATCAACTATAAATTTTATAAATTAACTAAATTTCTACTTTATTTCATTATCTTTTATCTTTTTTTTTATTAAATTATATTTCTAATGTTTTCATGAAAATCATGATATATTAATTTAAACTAAAACTTTTAAAATTGAAAAAATAAAAACAATATTAACGAAAAAAAGTAAAATTTTAAAAATAATTCACTTACGATAAAAACTGGCTACTGAATAACCAGATATTACTGCACAATAAATTAAATGCATCGAAAGAATATTATGAATTTAGTGTATTAGCTATTTGATCTTTATAAACAAAGGTAAATTCTTTTTATTTTGAAAATCAACCGGTATTGGTAAGTGGATTACATTATACTGTAAATACGACATAATTCAATCGAATAAAATTTAAAAGTACACACAGATAATTTAGTTTATTCATTATAGCTACTATGTGACTAAGGTTGCGTAAAAAATTGACATTTCATTTACAGTTTGTAACTGATTAAGTATTAAAATATAGTTAACAGATTAGAAGTTATTTTACAGATTATAGCTGTTTTATGGTTTATCTACATTGATGCAGTTCAAAATTAATGTTGCTGTAAATGATTGTCGTAAGTACAAATGTAGCTATTACAAATAAAATGAATTTAAATCAAGTCAAGCCATAATTAACGATTAATCTACGATAACAAGAATCCAGACAATTATTTTATCCTTTTCTGAAATTAGTTTGACTCTTATTAATCAACGATTATTTACTGTATGCAATGATGCCTACTTTTTGACCTGCTTGACCTGCTTGACCTGCCACAATTTTGATGATATATTTGACAGGGGTAAGGAATCTGGCATGTTTCGCAATCTATATTCCATCGTTTTCAGATCTACAATCCTGCAATCAACCCTTGAACAGATGTGTATTCAAGGATTAAACGAACTAAAGAGGTATACAAGAGCCTATATGTTGAAATTTTTTTTTGAAAATGTCAAATGCTTCTATCTACAACGTACAAAATTCTATGCGCTTTTGAAATAATGTCAGTATAGTGACAGTGGAAAATTCTATTATCGAAGAGTAGAACACCTAGGTCACTGATGTGGGGCACATTTAAGATTACAAATTTATGTAATATTACGATTCTAGAGCATTTGCGCGATAAATGGACAACTTTACATTTCGGAAAAATACCCTTTTCTGAACATTGATCTTGTAAATACTTTACATTTATCGTATGACAATGAAATTTATATATTGTATACAACACTCGAATGCAAGTACGTGCATAATATATAAATATAGGGGCGTGAACTAATCAAAGTGGAATAAAAAAATAATCGCAATGAGTGGGAATTTTTAAGTATTTTTGAAATATTGTGCAAACTTAACTAAATATTAAAGTGTTCCACCCTCCAATTCAGATTTCTTAAGTTATTCAAGGTAGAGAATTGAAGGGACACCCTGCACATAAGTGTATATATACACGTGATTATGATACGCAAAAACTTACGTAACACAGTCAATGACATTTACGACGTCCGTACGCATGCGTACATTTTGCTCTCAACACTTCATTCGCATTTTATTGTTCCCTGCTATAATACCGACATCTATAAACGTGTGTTTTGTTCGGGACAACAGTTTTTCTTTTGAACTGTAAGAGCGTAGTTCTTTATTCATTAAAAAGAAAATATTACAAAATATTGTGTGTTTAAAAAGAGAAAATTAGAATATCAAAGTTCAACATGAAATCTCATACAGACACCGTTATATTTAATAATGGAAATAAAATGCCGTGTATTGGATTGGGAACTTACACTGTAAGTTAAATAACTTAAAATTCATTTCGAATTACTATTTTAAATTGTCAGATGGGGAAAAATGAGATGGATTTTTTACTTAAAATGAAATTGACTTTGTAATTAGAATAATTTTTTTATGATTTTAAGGAGAGGTATAATTATCTTAAATATGTGAAACTAAATTAGGTAAATAAATAAATAAAAAATATAACTGGTAATGTTTCAGAACTATTCCTAGAAACAAACATTTGCGATATCATAAAATATCTAAAAGATAATTCAGATATCTTCTTCTAAGTATCTTTTAATGTTAGGATTATAATTATTTACAGGCATTGGGTGGAGAAGTTGAAGAAGCAGTGAAAAAAGCAATTGATATTGGATATCGGCATATTGACACTGCAACTTTTTATGGTAACGAAGAACAAATTGGAAAGGGAGTTTTGGCAAAGATAAAGGAGGGTGTAATTAAGAGGGAAGATATTTTTATAACTACCAAGGTCATTATCAATAAGACTTAATAAATACTAATTTTTTTTTTTTTTCAAATAAATAATACAACAAAAATTATTATCAATTCTTGCAGCTATTTTAAGTGAAATTTTGAATTATGGTTAATCATTCATTTAGAATATAATCCAAACCTTAACGAAACAATGTCATTTGGATATCAAAATTAACTGACTGTTGGATTACTAATATTCGTTTATACTTCTTTACATATTAAAAACGTACGCGTGCATATTTTAGAAAGTTAATATAAAATATATCACATGTTTAATTTGTCAGAATGTTATCACTAAATTTAAATATGCTTCAGGTTTGGAACAATTGTCATAAAGAAGATTTGGTTGTCCGATCCTACAAAGAATCTTTGGCGCGTCTAAACCTTCAATACATCGACCTTCTACTTGTACATTGGCCGTTCGCTTTTAAAGTATAGAATTGCAAATTTATTTTCCCACTTTCAATTGATTTAAATTAATTACGATGGGCTGATTTACACCTACGATTTTATTTCAGGAAGGTGATGATTTAATACCCAGAAATGAAAAAGGTGAAATAGTAGTATCGGATACGGATTATTTGGAAACTTGGAGAGGAATGGAAGAATGCGTTCGCCTGGGTCTAGTGCGAAATATCGGCATCAGCAATTTCAATTCGGAACAGATAATGCGGTTACTTGGGGCGGCAAAAATTAAACCTGTTAATAATCAGGTTGAACTTTGTACAATTAAGTTACCTCCAGCTTTAATTAGTTTTAACTTTGTTTCAGTTACTTGTTGTCAGTTTTTTAAATAAAAATTATTGTTAAAAACGAAACAATTTCCGCTTTAAGGATAACATTTTAAATTGGAGCCTTTGCTTTTAAAATCAATAATATTTATTCAACGATAGATATACATTTGAAACAAAGTTAAAAGCAGTAATACTATCAGACATATGCATATCAATGTACAGATTAAAAAACGGTTGTTTAAAACATCAAATTGCAAACATATGCACATATGTTTTAAATAACTAAACGATACAAATTACGTTCCTTACCTGTTTAGATTGAATGCAGTATAAACGTAAATCAAACAAAACTGATTGAATTCTGCAAGAAACATGATATCACCGTTACTGGATACAGCCCGATCGGTCAACCTGGAAGAAAAACAAATGTTACAACTCCAGCTCCTGAAAATATCTTAATGAATCCCTTAGTGCAATCTTTAGCGAAAAAATATAATAAAACGGTCGCTCAAATTGCTCTGAGATTTGTGGTAAATAAATAAAGTTATATTTGTATTTTCATTTAATCATTAAAGTATAATATTTCAATTTGTTATATTTCTTATCGATATTAAATATGTAAATATCCCACAGTTTGTAAAACAGCTCGATGCTGTTTTGAATATAAGTTTTCCTTATAGAATTCGACCTTTCTATTCTTTTAATGATATATGGTTTGTTATATAATTCTTTTATATCTTTAAATTATGATTAAATTGATTCCGATTTTAGTTGCAACAAGGCGCAGTTCCCATTCCAAAATCTGTAAATGAAGCTCGTTTGAAAGAAAATATTAATATTTTTGATTTCAATCTAACTGATGATGAAATGAATAAACTGAGAAGCTATGAGAATGGAACACGAGTTGCTGGCTTTGCGGAGTAAGTTGAAATAATATTTAATTTGCAATTATATAATTAATTGTTAATAATTTAATTTAATTATCGATTTATTTTGTTTCAGATTGAAGAATCACAAATATTATCCATTCAATATTCCTTTCTAAACAAAAAATATAAAAGAGTAAAAAATAATAAAATAATATAATACTAAAACATCTTAATGTATTGAATTACAACAATTTATATGTTAAATCTGCAAATTATGTGTGAAAGAATTAAAATACAAGAATTATTGTATTTTGTATTGTAATGAATGTATTGTAGTTTTTTGTTACCCCACTAACAATTATGTATATAATTATCTAACACAATTATCATTTAAGTTAAACGCTTATTATGTTATATCATATTTTTATACCTTATTTATACATAATTGAATGAACATCTTATTTATGGTCATCACAAAAATTACTTATTTGTCAACAGCAAGCATTTTTACGTATACATACATTTATTAGCAAAATTAGCTAATTTAATTTAAACGTCTAAATCTTGAAATTGGATACAAGGAAAGTATTCACATAATGTTAGATAAAACTTTGATGTTTAATGCTTGGATACCCAATCAAGTATCGCGTCGTAAAGATGTTCCTTATTTCTGACGTACAATTATGTCTTTTTTTATAATAAAGTAATTCTCTATGAGGATATAAATATATCCCTTTTTATTACCAAATAAAATCCCTATTATTGCATACAATATTTATACTTATATATCGTTTATAAAAAATTTAAATTAAATATGATGTTTGGATATTTAACATAAAAATAAAGTTATAAGATGTTCATTATTGAATATGCAATCATGAAAATTCCAGCGCTGAATCAATGATCAAAATGGTAAAGAAGGTATCTATTTTTAGTATTTTTCCATTATTATATCTAAGACCGGATACTATTGCTCAATCCATGTACATACAGAAATAAACAAATGCAACTGATAATCTATGAAATCCTACACAGTAAAACATTCCTTTGACATGAATACTTTCATGGATGTATTTCAAATATTATAATAGTCTTGCATACATACAAGCTTTTTTCTTCTATAATACTAACGACATTATTCAATGGCTTGAAAATGAACAAAGAAAAAATATATTAATAATAATGACAAGGGGGAAAAAATACACAAAACTATGTCAATGACCATACTTTCATATTCTGATGTACCTTCCAGTTATATCTCTGTCTAACGAAAGAAAACTTACACTTACACTTAATAATCTTCTTTAGTAATACATCAAAATATTTTGCTTAAGTAAATACAAACTTGGAAAAAACCAAGTATTATTATGTATACTGAAATAAACTGAAATGTCCCAATTTAATGATACTCCCAAAATTTTAGCGCATTTTAACGTATTTAAACGTTTCATTCGCACTAGGAAATGATTTTGCAATTTTCTCATTGATTCAGTTCGATCAATCAAAAAGTTGTTAACTAACGATATCACATTAAAATATGTAGGTTGAAAATTGCTCAATGAGTCAGTAATTTTTTTAATTGCAATAACTGCGGATTAATGTAAGATTAAGGATTCTCAAGGATCCAATTGCTTTAAGACATTGGAATACCAATTTCGTTAAAATCCTTATAATTATATTGCGAATTTATTTGTTTATTTTCAAATTGAGGATTTATAAATATTAATTTACATTTATTGTTTCTAAACAACGCCAAGATTGGCTTAACATTTGATTGGAGTGTACCGTATAGCACGAATGTATATGTGTGCGCGTATGTGTATGTACCATACGCAGATGTATAGCAGTATTCATTTTATTTGAACCAACACACGCGAAAGACCGACCTAACTGTAGCGTTTTCTTCCATTCAGTGTTCATTCTATTCACGCCAGTCGCCGGTTGAACGTCAACTTGAGTCGAAGGAAAATAAAAATCTCATTTTTGATTTAATTTGAACGTTTTGCGAGGATGCCATCCATACCAAAATTAAAGTTCTATAACGGAAATGAAATTCCTCAGTTTGGACTTGGAACTTGGAAGGTAAAAGCAATGTTTCCTATATAAAAATATTACTCTTCATAATTAACCTAAGCGGCTTTTAAAATTTGTATGGAAAACTTTTGTTTGTTTCTTTTCAAATTTTCGATAAACACAATTTGTCTCACTTTTAAATGTCAATCAAGAAATGTATTCTAAATTTGAGCAGAATAAAATAATTAATTCTAGCCTTTCCCCCTTTCTCGTATTTAATTGAATTGGAGTCATTTTTATAAATTAAGATATGTATTTAAAATAAAAATCTGTAAGTTTTTATACACTAAATATGAATTTTGTTTCATTTAATGACTATAGTTATTCAGTCTGATTTTAGCCAGACTCTTGCCAGACTAATGCCAAACCAATATTATTATTTAAAGTTTAATATTATAAACTTTATAATAATAATTTATAACTTCTTTCGTGTAATACTCGTTAACATTATTGAAGATAAGTTATGAAAGTGTTTCAAAAAATAAAAAATATCCTCATCGAAGATCATTTATAAATAGTTTATGTTTCAAACATTTCACTTTGGAAAAACTGGAAATAAAATTACAATACTGATAGATCAGGGTTATGTAAAATAAATTCATAATTGCATTTTTATCACGTTGTTAATTATAAAATTAATAATTCAATAAAGTTTTTATCATAATTTTTTTCTTCGTTACCATTTATTATTTAACATTGCAAGAAATTAGCAGAGAGCAATCGTGTTAAGAAATAATTATTTGTGAGCTTTATTGATTTAACAGAAAACTTACCTGCTTCATAACATAGATGAAAAAAAAAACTTACATTTACGATACAAAATTTAAGTGTTTATTGCTTTTCGCAGAATGGCGCAATTATAGTGCCTTTTAGTGTCCTCGTAGATTATTATTTCAAGCAATTTAAACCTTAATCTATATTTTTTTCTTTTATTAATATATAATATATCTATAAATGTGTTCAGAAGCAAAAATTAAACAACTTTATATTCGAATAAAAATGACTTTATGCATATTTCTTTAATCAGATAAAAGGTATGTAACAGTAGTACATTATGCAGCTAGTAACAGAAAATACGTAATTAACAATGCAAAGAGTTGTTGCTTACGATATTTTTTTTTACGAGAGTGAAGAAAATCTACTAAGAGAAAAAAATATCAATGTTTAATAAAAAATGTACTAGTTTGATACCATATTTGCAGGGTATCAAATTTATTTGCTATTTCAATAAAATTTGTAAAATTTAGTCATATCTACCTACTGTGGACGTAACAAGTCATTAACAATTGCAAAAATAACTTCACAATTTGATATTCTCTCGATAACATTTTAATAAACGGTTTTATAACTTGTTTATGACTGACATATAGTTAACAAAACATAAACAGTGCGCCAAATTCAAAAATTATAAACAAAAATTTATTTTCATATGTTTTACATTGTTATTGTTTTTGTTGTTAATTCTTCCTTTGAATTCTTAATTCTCTAACAATTCTTGTTAAAAATCACATTAAATTATGATTTTGTTTAGTCGAAACCTGGTGAAGTAACTCAGGCGGTGAAGGACGCGATCGATTTAGGATATCGATTGATTGATGGAGCCCATGTTTACGAGAATGAAAAAGAAGTTGGTGCTGCAGTTAAGGCAAAGATCGCAGAAGGTGTGGTGAAGAGGGAAGATCTCTTTATCACCAGTAAACTATGGAACACTTATCATCGACCAGAACTCGTCGAGGGTGCTTTGAAGAAGACACTAAGTGATCTCGGTCTTGACTACTTAGACCTGTATTTGATCCATTGGCCAATCGGTTATCAGGAAGGGGATAAACTTTTCCCGACAAATGTTGAAGGTGTCGTGCAGACAACTGACATTGATTATGTAGATACATGGAAAGCCATGGAAGCGGTTTATAACAAGGGATTAGTGAAAAATATTGGAATCAGTAACTTTAATTCTGAACAGATTGAGAGAGTATTGAAGATTGCGACCGTGAAACCTGTGACCAATCAGGTTAATATGTTATTATAATATTATTAAGTTAGATATCTTTTAATAGCACGCAAATAATAGTATGGATTTGATTTTGGACTGAACAGTAGTTATTTATTATTTAAGTAATGAAGTTTTTATTTTAATTACATATATGTAGATGACTATAGAACCAACTAGTAATTATGTTTGTACTTCACTTGAAATGATACCATTAATATATTCATTAAGGGATGTTGATTGGAAACAAAATTATGTTAAATTTTTTCTGAGGAATGTAAATTGTTTGTTTACTACCGTTTATGAATTAATTTCTATATATAAAGTATAAAACGATGAACAATTTATTATTGGTTATAGACGTAAAGAATTTAATAACGCCAATAGCAGACAATATTTTATGACACTTAATTATATCTATTCAAGTGTCAAAGAACAGCAGAATGGAGCGCTGTGTGTGTGCAATTATAATAGATTGCAACTAAATATTATAACAATAATAATAATAACGTATATAAGATGTTAGATGTTAGATAGCGTTTCGTTTCTTGGTTACACTTAAACTTATCAGTAAGGCTAGTGTAACCAATGCCTTATACGCTATAAATTGTTTCAAGGAGATGTGGTGTATATATGCTATCTGTATATCATTTCAGTAGTGGGAAAGATGAAAATGCAATTAACACCATCTACTTTGAAATTTTGATATTATCTTGAATTCAAATTATTTTTTTATATAAAAACTATTCTCATTAATGCTATGCATCGACATATGCGTTCTATATCAATTTATTATATTGGATGCTTTAATTAAATGTTGTTTACAGATTGAATGTCATCCATATTTGAATCAAAGAAAATTGTCGGATTTCTGCAAAGAAAGGGGCATTCTCATTACAGCGTACAGTCCATTAGGTTCCCCAGACAGACCTTGGGCTAAACCAGATGACCCTAAACTTTTGGATGACAAAAAACTGCAGGAACTTGGCAAGAAGTACTCGAAAACTCCTGCGCAAGTTCTTATTCGTTATCAGGTAATTAATTGTCTGTTAATTTTTTTCCAATTGAAAAATATATTTAAAATAAAAAAGAAATAAAATACAGTATACTCCTTTTATCCCAAATTTTGATTTAATTAATGCTCTGAATAGTAATGTAATGATAATAATCTTTTCCTCGCAGATTGATCGTGGCCACGTGGTGATTCCGAAGTCTGTAACGAAATCACGCATTGCTGAAAATGCACAGATTTTTGATTTCAAACTTTCTGCCGAAGATATGGCTTACATTGATACCTTTGATTGTAATGGTAGAGTTTGTCCAATGTCAGGGTAAGATTTTTTGTTTAATATCCACATAGATAATATTACCTATATTTTATATAGATATATATATTAAATATATTCTATAATTATATTGAATATCCTCTATTTAGCTATATACTAAATTATTGAAGTGCTCAGGATCATTGCCTGTTTTTTTTTTTTTTTTTTTTTTTTTTTTTAGGTGCAAATTAATAGAAGCAGTTTTCTTTTTTCGGTGTAAGAAAAAGATATCAGTCTAAAACCAAACCAAACAAAATTGTTTTCCTTTAGTTTCTTAAATAACGGGAATAAATCTATAGATGGAGTTTTAAAATAAATAAATTTAAAATAAAATCTAAATGTCACTGAAGGACTAACTCAGAATGAACACAATCACCTTAATAATACATATATCTAATTATATTACAAAATAAATAATAATTTAAAAAAATTCGATGTAGTTAAACATATCAAGAATTTTTTAATTAGTTTTTATGTATTGCAATTTGTGTCGGAAAGCTGTCTTTTGGAAATAGAGTTCAACCTACACTGGGAAAAATAATATAGTAATCCTGGACTCTATACGTTCCAGTGTGAAACAATACTCTACAATATGGCAAGAAGTATTGCAGTTTTGATTATTAGTGTTTAAAAACGCGGCAACGTTTACTAGACTGTCTGATAATATTCTTAATATTGGTGCATAGAGTCCCAGAATGCCAGAAAATTTGGCAGTTTTTATTAATTTATTGTTCTCAGTGTAACATCTAAATAGTTGTAATAAATACACTTTTATATATACACAATACACAAAAGTATTTCTTGATTTCATATGGTTTTAATTATAAAACTGTATTTAATTTATAATTACATATTTTTATTTAAAAATAATTTTAAATAATTTTGTTTCAGGTGCGTATCTCACAAATACTACCCTTTCAAAATCCCATTCTAAATCTGCAGGCAGTGAAAGTACATTTTAACTCATACTTTTAATTCTTATTGCTTCAAAATTTGCAGCTAGTTTTATTAATTTTTATAATTTGAAATATATTATATAAACATTAATTATCAAATAAATTTAAATTTATTATTCAATGTAATGTTTACAATATCACTTAATGCTTTTAACGCGAATATTGTATTTTATGTGAACTAATAAATTACTAAAAACAATCTACGTCTTCTGATTTTTTTCTAAAAGATACAATTTACATACATGGGAGTAAAACTGTGGTTTATTTTCCGTGATAACCAGTACATTAGTTATATTAATTAAAAATCAAGCAACTAGATCTCAGTATCACGAAAATTAACTATACGCTCCTTATTTGATTTAAATCATGGCTTAAGCCAAATAAATTTTAAGTTGATTTTAAATGGAAATCTATTTATATTTCAGATTCCTTTTTAATATATTATATTAAAATATTAAATTTTATAGTACGAGATACAGTAAATAACAATGAACTATTCCTGTGAATAAATTAATTCTTTTCCTTTCAAATTATCTACATAGGTTACTTTTATTTCTACAAACTATCGATGGACTAATGTGATTATTCTCAATGCACGTCTTGTAGTTATCTACATTTCTTATTTCGTATTATAATGTGTTTACAACAAAGTATAACCTTCGCAAACTTTACTTTATGCCTGAAAATAATGCAATTGTATGTTTTATACATGTTAGTTTGATGCAAATAAATTTACATTTTAAACAAATGCAGATATAATTCATATATATTTGATTATATAAGTTTAATTATTTTAGCTAATATCTGTTTATAAAAATGTTAAAAGTTTGTAATATAGAAATATTAATAGTTGCGCGTATCATCAATCGTATCAAAATAATTTTAAATAAATCACTTTTGATTCAATACTAGATTTTAAAGTCGATAAAATATTATAAATAAAACGTATTGAATACATCGGAAAAAACTGTTACAAATGTACTTTGTATACTGTGAAAATCACCTAATAACAAAATACATTTAATTTTGATACACTATTATTAATAAAATTTTCGTTCGAAAAAATTGTTATCAATAATAAAGATTAATAAATACATTGGTTACATATTTAAAAAGATATATTTGAAAAATTACTACTTATTAATTGTTGTCAACATGTTGATAAGTCAACTTTTTACTAACTCAAGATAGTAATTTTCCAGATTTTTCAAGTATATGTCCACTTTACTAACAATATTAACAATTTTCACTAATCTTTTCTCTGCGTGTATAACACTGTCATCAACAGTACACAACGATAAATTGGTGGTAAAATCTTTAAAAAAAAAACACAATATTTTACCGCGTATCAATCAACTATTCCCAAGTAATATATAAGTTTTAGTTGCCGTGTACCAAATTTCCTATTAAAACAGTTAAATTTCATAAAAATTACTCTCACTTTACTTTATATAACTAAAAATAATAACTAATATGTTTAATTTAATAACGAATATAGTAATGGTAACATTTTATCGCGAGCAAAGTTTAGTAAAAAGAGTTTTTTAGGGGAAAAAAAATTCTTAGTATATGAATGGGGCGGAGGAATTACGTAATATAGAATAGAATGAAAAACACAAAGGCATCTGTGGCGATTTGGATGCGAGGCTTTTCCATTGGCAGGTCTGTTGGGAAAGTTGACTTGTTGCCAAGGATGAAGACCAGCCATGATCATGCCTGGCTGGGCTTGACTTAAAATGCAACAGGTAACACCTAAAGAAAGCAAAAGAAGAGGCAACCTGCCGCGTTTCGCAGGTGTAGCGCGAAGGGGGAGACTCACTTCTGTGGGTGGGAGTCGAACCTTAACCGGTACCAAGAGGTGTCTTTCAGCCCACAGTCGCGCAGGGAAAGTCAGTCCAGGTGTGCACTTTCCGACCGAACGCAACAAAAGAACGGCCATGTGAACGGTGCAATGTTCTGCGTTCCGCAATTCAAATGTTATGTAAGAATTTTCATTAATTACTCCATTACATTAGCGTAGTGAAAAAGTGCGGTCATTCTTTTTTATCTCTCTCCAAAGAAGTCATGTGCCCGGAATTGAGAAGGAAAAATTAAAAACCGAAACAAAATGGGCGGGTGGGGCGTCAGATAGGACGATGAGAAAAGTGAAAGAAGTTTTGACGTTTTGTAAATGTGGTCCAAGTTGGGACTGGCTCGTCAACTTGGAGCGATTTCGAAAGCCGATCAAGTTTCAACAGTTGATTCGGATTCGCGTTGTTTTACGCGCACAAGTAAAATGGTGCGGGGCTTTGAGGCCGCGTACACTGGGTGGTGCTGGAAACCAGTCAAGCGGCATTCCTGCCGTTTGACCGCGCACACAATACTCGACTTCGTCGACAATACAACGCCAATAAGATCGGCATTGTTTTGCCAGACACGCTCCGTGCCTCGACTTCTTGTACGTTTATCGGGCCCGTTTATATTTGAAACTTCATTATCTTCGTATTAACATTCGTCGGTGAGCGCGGTTCCCCCGCTTTCTCGTTCGTTCAGTTGGTTTTTAATGTTTATATGCAAGTGCTGCAGATTTTTTGCCCGTGACTCTTTTTCTTTATTTAGCTCGATGGCAAATTTTCAAGAGTACCCGATTTGAAATAGTCTTTCAATGGGAATTTGACATTTTACTACGGTCATATTGCGATTTTATTGTATTTAAGAAATTGAAAATACAAATTTGGAGAAAAAAATTGTTCCCAAATGTTATAAAAGTTTGACATGTTACTTTTGACATTTTCTTTGAAGTTTATAGTGACTATAAAAGTAAGACTAATGTATTTATACTATAATTGTATAAATCATTTGTTAATACGATATCGTTCATTATTAAACCGTTAACATAACAATATAAATTATTTTACTTAAAATTTTAACATTAATATTTAACGTTCTATAACTTTCTGCATATAAGCATCATTATTTATCATAATATACGCAGAAAACATGTTCAATAACTTATTATTTACGCCGCGAATCGTTACATACTTTTGAAAAGGTCACAGAAGGCACGTAATATTCAAAAAATTGTTAGTTTAACTTAACTTGTTATATCATTTCAACAAATTTCTCTGTTATATAGTATAATATTGTTATGAGTCTTAAATTTATAATTCATTTTCTTATTATAAATAGTAATTTAAATTTGTATATTGTAAATTAAACACAAGTTTTATACAAAAATAATTATTATATATTGTAACATCATATTATTGCATAAAAATATAATGCGATTACTTATTATGACTTGGCGTTTAAAAATACCAAAAATGAACAAACAACATTTCACATGGAATATTCGTAAATAATTTAATGTAGCATACGTAATGCAAAATAAGTCCCCATATTTGCCTTGAAAAAATGTTTAAAAAGTACCCTTGGAACGAGATGTTTATTTAATCACATTAGCAACTGATGTCATATCACCACTATAGTTCATTCATATTAATATATGATTTATTGTGAGACATTTTGAAACTCCTTGGACGGATGAAAAAAAAATTCTAATTTGATATACTTTATACTCGTTAATTCATTTTTGTTATTTGCTACCTGAACAAAAAGTCAGTCTTGAATACGATAGTTCATAATTGCACGTAGGCTATTGAAATGTGATGTAACGCGGATAATTATCAGCGACAACCAGTGACATGAACGATGAGTCAGAAATTCGCGTCGCTTTTTTCCGTATACTTGCGGAATCGGCATCTTTATTTATGCCCTCACACGTGACAATTTTTAGTACCACATGTAACAAATATTCATACTCCTCTGTCCGGTTTTGTTCATCAACAAATATAATAAATCATCAAATATTACATTCATTTTTCTAAATAAAAGAAAAGGAAAGAAAGAAGATATGGAAGAATTTTTAGTGTTTAAAATTCTGTCCATGAGAGATAATGTTATAAGCAAACAACGGTCTCAATTTAAATTGATTTTTTCCACTGCTTTTTTTGCGATACACACTTGAGCAGAATTTTAAAAATTGTTGATACATTGTACAACGAAATTTTAATTGCAAAGCAAAATGTAACATATTTGTTCAATATTTGTATGAACATTTTAATCAGTTTGTTAGAAATATTTACTTTACAAATTTACATTTTTTTCAGTAGTTTAGAATCTGTATGCAAATGTTTTCGCTTTCAAACCGACGTATCGGGAACTTGTTTATCGAACAATTGATAAGCTAACTCGTTCACCCTAATAGTCGGAATGTTAATAGCATTTTAATCAAATAGGAAAAACAACTTCATTTTTCATTTGAACACCTTTACATTTCATTTCACACGAACGAGTAAATCTATTTTTCATTACTAACTTATGAGATATAATATTAATAACATTAAAAAAAATATTAAAAATATAAATAGACGACAAAAACATTCATTACAATTAAACAAATTTAATGAATCAAATTAAAATACTCAATTATATTTATTATAACATCCAACAAATTCTTACCAATTCAGTTATAAATTGAACTAATATTATCATAAACTAATTTAAATTATTTTAGAAGGGTAGAAACTATCCTTTCCACAAAAATTATAGTGGAAAATGAGGAAACGTGTTGCTTCAATAAAGACGATACATTGTAATTGCTAGAACAGTGCAAATATTGCGGGGAAATTGCGATAAATTTGGATCACTGATTAACTGATAACAAATTGAAAGGAGAATTTGAGATGAAAATGACGAGGGCAAAATAGCTGCGGTGCATTATAAACGTTACAATGATGTTGAATTTCGCAGAGATTAGGACTGAAGGATGGATTCACCTGAAAGGGAAGCGGAATTGTGATGCAAGTGATATGTTGCACTCGAAGCGAATTCGGTAATCACACTTAAACGAGAACATGGTGCAAAGGAAATACGTTTTGGTGGTAACGGTGTTGTTGGCGTTGACCGTATCGGCCAAGGCCATGCTGGATCCGGATGGCGTCAAGTGCGGTGATAAAAGGTGCGCCACCACGGAATATTGCAGTCCTTACGACACACAATGCAGACCGTGCTCCATTATATGCGATCCGGACAATCACAACAGTCAACCCGAGCTTTGCGTCAAGGATTGTCAAGGTACCTTTTTTTTTGCTACGTTTCCACAAACTATATCTTCAATTTATTTGATCAATATCAAATACCTAATCATTATTATAAGCACTTTTTCGTAGCTAAAAGTATAAGTTGTCTTAAAGTCAAATGAAATAACATAATAAAAAGACGTTTTATTATGTATTTTATTTTTTAGAATCCTATTTATCTAAGCATTTTTCTTTTTTATCATCTTTCTCCTTTTAAATGTGAATTTTTGTTACACAAAATATTTGATAGCTTTTCAATCCTTTCTTTAACGATTTTCAAATTATGTTTACAAGGAATCAGTTGATAAATATATTGAAGTTTTATTACTTTAAAAAGCATTAATCAAAAGAGATTGCACATTTCTGTAATGTTTTTAAAACGAAAATTGACGAAGCAATAAACATTGTTATATTAATTAAATGAGTTATTAACATAACTATGAAATATAAGAACGTGCCTTTTTACGCGAGCCAAAATTTAATGTAAAATTACGTGACATTTTTAACATAAACCAAGTCAAGTTTTATTTTGTACAACTTTATATTCGATATCAAAAGACAATTTATATGATTTAAAATTAAGAAGTAAAACTTACTACATAATAATCAAATATTTATATATTTAACAACAATTTGTAATTAGAATTGTCGGCTCAAATGAAATGCTATCAAGTATTTAATTTATGTAAATATTCATCTCATCCATACATTAGTTTTTATGAATATAAAAGGAAGCACATGGCACACATATACAACAAATTACATACAATTTCAACAAAGTAACTGGTGATTACACGTATTAGTGCACATTACAGACTTTACACGTATTTAAGGAGAACGATCATTTGTTTAACAAATGCATTTATTACTTATCAAATTGTATCCAATTTATACATTCCCAATTATTGATAATGATAATTTATGTTTTAACAATCATACTTTATCACATTCATTTATTTTACATGAGATCTAAATTATTTTTATTGTATTTCAAGAGAATCCATTTTAAACTAATAATTCCTTATTTTGTCCATATATTTTCTTCCTTCGAAAGAAATATTGTTAAAAGAACGTTATTTCTTATTTTGCAACAAAAAATTCTTAAATGGAAAGAAAAGGTCTAATAAAAACTGTTAATAAGTTAGTAATTTTTATTACACCTTTTCCCTCCGCGTATTTACCCGAGCGGAAAAAATTACCCTGGCTTAAACTATAGCATTAAAAGACCGCAGAATTTGCCGGGGATAATCACAGGTTCAAATCCCACAGATCGGCCGTAATGTCTGAATGCGTCTCTTCGCATTTTTGACTTTACTATAGTGTAGCGAATCCGTAGCCACCGCGGCAAAACTTGTGGTTACCTACACGGAGAAAAATCTTGTATTACTATTTGCAACGTTTATTATGAAAGCTATGACAAAACTGGCTACATTTCTATATTTGATATAAAAGTTGTGAATTTAGCACATAGAAACGTGAATAATGAAATAAAAAGTTTAAACATTACAACGTATTT
>JABFPN010000993.1:0-34742 GCA_022817305.1 Leptoteleia sp. ZL-2020
TCCCCCCCCCCCCCCCCGGCTCCTCGTCGTTCTCGGTCGCTTCGAGTAATCAAGAGCCTATAATTTAACTCGATCGAAAGGTACGAGGCTAACGAACAAAAACGGTCGTGGTTTTTCGTGTTAAAAATCATTATCGTAGCCCTCATATAGCATAGTGTTATTAACAATTCCGCGGAAGCACAATTTATAAAGCATAAACTTTGTCGATTTCTTGCAATTATCAAACAATAAAACATCTTAATGATTTGATTTTTGGTTTTCGTCGAATGCACAGGGAATTAGTCTGTCATTAATTTCGAAAATCAACCAATCAGCTATCAACAATAAAGCAACCATGTAGTTGGCGAACATGATATAAACCGATGTTAAATTAAAGAGAACGTTTGGAAATCCATAGTCATAAATTGTTAATACATTTTCAAATTTACGCGCAGAAAAAACATTTCATTGGAGATCAGCCCAACGGTAATGATTTTCTTTTTACGAAATCTTCACAAATATACTTTGTGAAAATGCTTCATTCAAACTTCAACAATATCCAGTCATCGAACAACTGTGAAAGCTACCTATATTTAAAAATATTTTAATTTCCGGTTACTCGTGGAAAATATTATACAAATAATTATTATTCATTACCATGTCGTCAGGAAATGATACATACTAGACGCATAAAATACTATAGCACTAAAATGGTTCTTATGCACGATATATTAAAAAAATAATCTGATGCATCAGCATAAAAAGCTGATGGATCAACATTATTTTCTATTTATAAAAATATTTACAAATGAATGCTGAGATTTTTATGTCGACATTACAAAATAAATACATTGAAAAACTGGCTTTGAGACTCAATTGCTTTGAATTAATAATGCAACTGAGTTCAACTAACTTAGAAATTAATGATCATGTTGCATATTCTACCAACTTATAATTTTATGTTAGTTTTATATGACAATTTAAATTAATATTTGTATGCTAATTTAATTAATAAATAGTGTAATAAATTTCATCGTGAATATATTCATGGTATAAAAAGCTTACTCTGCCGAACATCCTAATTACTTGTAGTAATGTATTCCTCGTGTAAATGCAATGGATCATGACATCATTGTGCACTAAAAAAATAAAAATTTTCATTAAAAATTTACTTTGGTATTATACTTGAAGGATATCAAAAATTATTTGTTATTCCAATAAAATTTAAGATTAAATCATTTAACATAATTATTTATATAATGACTTGATATGTGTAAGAAAAAAATTGTTTTTAAATATTAATATCTTTTTCCTGCACGTATTCTTTGTTGTTTATTGGAACTAACGTTCAAGTTAACAGCAACGAAACATTTTTATTGCGCGTTAATAACTGAACTATATATTTAACCAATAAATGCAGTGAGTGTAATAATTGCAGAGTCGATCTTTTTGCAACAAAAAGTTTGCACGCTGACTTGTCGACGGAACAATTGCGGGACAATCATCCCCGACCTGATTCAATAAAGTTTAGCTGCCTATTTATGGAGGTTGGTGTGTACATGTGTGCAACTGTATTTAATGCACAGGTGTGCACTCACAGTCGCGAATATGAAGCGTCGGTTATCAATTCCACGGAGAACGCCAATAAAAGAGACAAAGGTGGAAAATCGGGCGAGGTTAGCGCCACTGTGTATTCGCATGCACGCTCCGCATTCGAACCGAGTTTTTACCTCACGGTCCGGAGCCACTATCTATCCCTATGTTTTATGCATCCCTCTGCGAGAAAACTCCCCTCCTCCTCCGCACTTATGCGTATTATACATGTACGCTTCTGCTCTTCGACGTAGACGGACGGCTTTCAAAAGTCTCAAGAGATAGAACCAGTCAGAGTAGAAATGTATTTTGCGGTGGAATTTCGGAAAGACTTGGAACCGCGTGCAACTGTAACGATAACTTTGATAAGCTTATCAAAACCAACAACACGAAATAAAGTGCGAACTTCAATAATGCGTTGCAAAAAACAAAGCGAAGCAACTTATTTCAATTAGGTAATGAAATGTCATTTGAAAATTTGATGAGACTTCACATTTAATTTCACGTCATTAAGAAATTAATGTTTAATTGGATTCTTTTCTTGTCCATTTCTGCAGTACATTTATTTAAATAAAATCATCATATATTTTATGTCGTATAAAAATATATGTATTCTCAATTGGTGATTTTCCACTTTTTCATTAAATTGTTAATATAATTATTT
Organism: Leptoteleia sp. ZL-2020; assembly: GCA_022817305.1. NCBI lineage: Eukaryota > Metazoa > Arthropoda > Insecta > Hymenoptera > Scelionidae > Leptoteleia > Leptoteleia sp. ZL-2020. The sequence goes on from JABFPN010000993.1 coordinate 2,237, forward strand.
TTATTGGAATATACATAATATCAAGATTCCTCGAAAGAGAAATAAAATACATCTTTTTGCAAATTCTTATCCTTCTCAATACAACTGTCTTGCTTAATAATTAATTGATACAGTGTGTTCGCAAACATATTTTCTAAATGAATTTCAAGTATACGTGCGTCGTACTTGAAGAACAACAGTATAAGCCACAAGGCGCGTGATAATATAAGTAAATAAAAAGCGAAAAAAATCACACGAGATGGCACGTCAAGATGCACTTCCCCTGGTGGTTGCGCCGTCCCTCTCGCGGGAAAGAATAAGCTCGGTTTGAGCACCCCTATCTTACCGGTAGCGGCGGTAGATGGTTAAGTTGGTAGAGGGAGTTGTAATACGTATAGGTAAAACGGCAAAGCTACACGAGGACGTAACGTTGAGTTTATCCGCGGTGTATCCGCGCCCACGAGAAGATATCCGTCTATCTTACTTTATCCCTGGGACGCGCAGTGCCGTATGACAGTGGCCCCACAAGCTGATCTATCGCATAAAACATAAAGTAGGGTATTCCATTTCTAAGGCCGACCTGCACCGCCGTATATATCTATCATATATATCTATGGGCCGCATGAAATATAGCGGAACAGGAAGACTGGAAAATCTACCTTTACCCTTTTTAATGTTCACGTTTTTACTCGGAGGATTTAAAGCTCTGATACGTCAGAAAATACTTGGGCAATATTTGACAGAATGTGGACGCACGCTTTAGCTTGTTTGAATTTGTTGTAATTTTATTGCATGTTGACATTTCGTCATGGCATTTCACCTTTTGCACTTCCTATTTGATATTTACTCTTGATACCGTGATTTTTAGAACCTCCGCTGACATTCATGAGTTATGAGATAAAAAACTTGGAATGTTGACTTTTATGAAATAATGTATTGTGCGGCGGGATGTGATTCGTCCCTTTCATCAAACTGAATCATAAATAATGTATTTTACATTTCGCTGTTGCGGTTATCCAGAAATAAGATATTTATTATTACTTAAATATACAAATAATAACGTTTTATTAAATTGTTGAAATTATCCGCGACTTTTCCATTTGATTCGTAGAATTTGTAGGCTTCTTTATACTACTCAATAAATGACAAAATCTTCTAAATTAATGCTCATTTTGTTTGCCGTAGCTTGAGAAATTGAAGTGTTGTAAAAGGCATCAGACAGGTGAAATGCACCAACAGGTAAGCCTCCACTTGAGTCTGGGACTTTCAACTTAAAAAAAAAATCAAGTCGATGAATTTTGAAGTGGCCAACGCACGTCAGCAGCCATTTTCTTGACACGCATGAGTAACCACCACGCAGGAACGAGAAAATTTTCAAAATGAATTCGCGCGGAATGACTCAGTGCAAAACAGGCTAGAGCTCGAGTGTATTTTGAAATCCTGGTTTCATCTTGCGGCGCCACCGTCTAGTCTAACTTGCCCCTTGTTTTCTGTCCGCCGAAGGCGATAAAACGGGCCACAATGAGCCGCGGAAAATTTTACAATCAAGTTCAGACACGCCGAAGTGGTACTACGCTATGAGTTTATACGATACGAGTGCTTTTCACACTGAGGGAAGCGATGTAAGTGCACGGATGATGGCGGCAACCCGGCTCACTTCACCGCACATGCCTCGGATATAATAAGTCACGTGACATTAATATTTGAAAGCAGTCGGTACGTGGATTGCATTCGAAACGTCTCGCAATATTCCTAACTTACATTCTTCCATCCCTCCGTCCCACTTCTTTCGGCTCCTTATACTTCCTTCCGTTTTTTTTCTTCGGCCGCCAACGTGGCTCTCTTGGCATTACGTTTCCCGGGCTTAGGCACCGTTCAGCACAATGAGCTCAAGCAGCATTCAGCCCATAAAAGTACTTCTGATCCAACTTTTGACGACAGGTCGAACTCATATTGTCTCAACAAATTTGCAAACAAAATGGCCCGCTTGTTTCTTCAACAAAAAACGAGCCACGACATTTCGTAAATACTAATTATTCAGCCGGTTATTCAATTATTAGATTGCGGGGCGCTTTCAGGGCTAAAGATGGCCATTGTTCTAGACCGTGGCGCGTTTTTAATGCGACTCAATTATAGTTCTTGAATGATAAATTAAAAATTGCGGCATTAGATATTAAGCGAAGTGGTGTTTTCAATTGACGACTGTCAAAGCAATTTTTTTCCTTTTTCCACGAACATTTATTTTTTTATAACATCATTCATGTGGTAAATGAAAAGCAAGATTTTATTTTCATTCACTTTTGTTTTTACGGGATTTTGATTGTCACAGAGAAACTAATTAATGTTCTTCAATTGACTGTTTATAACGTATATTGAAATTTGCTTTGTACTTTTGAAAATTGAGCAGTCGAAATCCAATTCGATGCCAATTTTTCATGATTATTTAGGAACGTGTAATAAACGAACGATTCTTTCTTTCCCAATCACAAGCTTGTAATTAACCATGTGAATTGTATACAATATGCAAAAAAAAATGAATAAAAAGATGCATGAAAAAATGCGTTCTGGCTAAAAAAGTGGATTGCAGTAAAGCTGAACGGAGAGTAACATAAATTCTATTATCGAATGCAGCGTTAAAGGTCAACTAATCGGCGCGGGAGTTTGCGTGACGTTATTAAAAAGAATGAAATAAAAGCGGGCTAGCTTTCGCCACCAAGGTGAAGATTGAAGAGACGTAGTCGCGGCTGTTCGGGAGCACGAAAACATGTACTACATCCATCATTGTTTCTCTGCCCCGAGACTGATAGGGCGCCATTATCTTCGAACTCGTTACGATCCCCTATTGATAAAGGCGCGATTATGCTCAAAGTTGAATACAACTCGCTATTCGGAAATTGGTATTTCTATCTTTCAGAGCGAAATGTCAGAAAGGAGAAGACGTTGAAGGATCCGCTCGGGACCCACCTTGAACCCAGTAATACCCGGGTCCGTCTCCCTCACTCCCCTCAATTCAATCTAGCCACTAATTTTCTTTTCAATGCACGATACCTTCGTTTTGTTTTTCTATTCGGCCGAGCCAATTAATAACACCTTGATATTCATGATACGACCTTGCCCGTTATTGTTTCGAGTCGTTAACTAGAAACTTGTGAGTGTTTTCGGGGAAGAAAGAGTCGAGCGTAACGAGTTGACGCAAAAACTGCACGCTCGGCTCCGCGGTCGTTAGTGGCAGCAAAGGGGGGAGGGGGAGGGTTCTAAACCACCAATGTCCAACTGTCGAAACCAGATTTCCTCGGAGCTCCACCGACGAATCTATTATCTTGTCTTTTGTCTTCGCACCGTGCTTCTGAATGTGACCGACAATAATTGTCAGGCAAAATCCAATTAATGGGAAAGTGGGTCAGTCGCGCGACGCTATATAATCCAACTTAAATGAACGTACGTTTGTTTCGTTTTTCAATACGCCCGATATTTCAGCTTATCCGTGAAACGCCCGGTATCGGCTGCGGGATCTCGACACTGCGAGGTGTATAAAACTTTCTGCGACCGGGAAAATTATGTTGCCGCCAGTAAAAAGGTAAGAAATCGCGGAGTAACTAAAGCCAGTATCGCTGAACTCTTAGGGCAGTAGTTCTCGTAATCCTCCGTCCGCGATAAAATCTCAATTTATAAGTGTCCCGCCGTTCACAATATCGAAGACCGAATGGTTAGATAGACCATTCTTGCTGCGAGGTATATGGTATCAGGGGCGCTGATATTACTTGAAAGCACGCGACTGCTTAACATGCAAATGCATGAAAGCAATGAACTACTCAATACGTTGTGGAGAATTCAAGCGATCGATTTCGCTGCTATAGGCTGCTTAAGCCCTTAATTTAAGCACATGAGCTAAATGAAGTAAAACTTGGCGCACGTTCAAAAGTCGAAAAGCGAAACAATTGCGAGCATTTTGCGCGAGCGGGGCGCGGCTCGAGTTAGGCTGAATTGTAAATGGTGCATTAAGTTTGCTAAAAATATGGCCGGCTGCAAAAAAAAAATGTGCCATGTTAATTACATGAGTTATGCCCAACGGTTATTCTCAGATATTGAGTTATTTATGATCGCTGCGTGAATGTGTACTCGTTGCATTGCTAACGTATGTTGAAGTTTTAGTTTGCAAGCTGTCTATAGGTTTGTGTTTTAGCGACGGTATGTCTTTTCATAATAATTATTCACTTACGATCCGTATTCAGTACGGAGCTACTGCTCGAGCATTCTATAGTGTTAAGGTGTAATTTTTTCATAAACACTAGATGAACTTTACACGTATGGATATATTTTAAATGAAATATAGGGTCTGCAGCGAATAAAATGGCAATAATAATTCGTTATTATTTCTTACAAAAAAATATAAGGTCCTTTGATCTGCAGAGAAAAAGAAATTTTGCATATAAAGAAATATAATCAATTAGACTTTCTTAACTCTATCTAATAAATATTGTGTAATATAGTTCAATACTAAAATAAGCTGTACTATTTATCAATTTAGTTTGAGTTGTTATAAAATATAGTAACTTTAGACTAATATTTTTTGGCGTATAATCAAACTGCGTATTAATTAAATATTTATGCATAATATTCTCTACAAATAACAATAATATCAATCGCTTCTTTTATTTGATAATTTGATAAGTTCCAACATCTCAAGGGTACCCCACCTTTTTCCTTCAATCATCGAAGATGAAACGGAAATGAACGAGTCACGAAAGCAATAATGTCGCTAAATTACATTTAGCCATCGGCTGTCGTCATTAAATCGTTAGATCTGCATTAACTCAGTTAGTTTGCAGGACACTCATCGATCATTAACTTTAATGTATTTCTCGTGTAACAATCAAAATAGTGAAAGAAACATTGACATTGTTCTCTGACCTTAACCGAAAGCTGACCAATAATTTTTCGACGGACGATCGATCGAAATTGATTTAATTATACGTCGGCGGACACAAAGAGCTTGTGATGTAACTGTTGAAATTTGACGTTCATTAAGACATTCTGTATTTTGATGACATGAACCGCCCGTTGAGTCACGAAGCATATTGATTGATCGGGGGAGGGGGAGGAAGATTTGTATTTTACCCAATGTAACACTGCTATGTTAGGCTAATTACACTTCCAAGTTTTCGACTGGTAATAAATACGATACGGAAGTCCGGAGACGTCTGACAATGAAGAAGATCGGACCTCCCGGCAATGACGTGGCATATTGTCGGCAATGCGTGAAGTGTGCCTGTTGGACAATGCGCCGAAATTGCACCGACAAAAAGCCTGCGTGATTTCGATTGGACCTTCTGATCAATTTTTTTAACCGTCGATTTAATGACTACATTATGATGATTGCCATGTCAATCTTCATTTGTATCACCCTGGGCTGTTATGCGTGCCTATATTTCTTGCGCACGAAATAAAATATTTTTTGTCTTGGACTAAATTGTTTAAGCTAATGAAAGAATTAAGTAAATTAATTGTGTCATTTTATTTCATTTTCATTTTTTAACTTCTTTGCATGATGAAGAGTTAATTTATTAAGTTAATTCATTTCACGTTTGAACATAATGTCCATTGCTGAATATAAGATTTATTACATTTGGTATGAAATATGCAGAAAATAAATTATAATAGTTTAGCATGAAAGAATACTTGCAGTGCAATAAAACATTGTAATTTTTTAATTTCTTTTCTTATAAGAGAAAATGGAAATGTGACAAATTAAATATTAAAACAAGAAATGAAATTAACTTAATTCGTAATGGGTGGATATTATTATTCGTGCGATCTTAAGATATAAATGATATTATATTGTGTACACATGGTTATTTCATTGAATATTTAAATTAAAAAAATGTAGTACATTTTATTCATAGGAAGAATATTTTAATTTTTTTTCATTTCACTTACATAATTTAATTACTTGTTAAAATAATAATATAGTTAAATTAAAATAATAACTATTTGCCCATTATTGATATAGTATTATAAATATTTATGCATGTAATGTTCAAAAATAAACTTTAGCGATATAAAATTTCATAATACAACAATAATTTTTCCCTTTTATATATCCATTCAATTAAACAAATTGCCAGCAAAGATTCCCCAAATGAAAAAGCAACTAAAAACGAAAATGTTGATCTGACTTCTACTGTCATGGCACTGAAAACATGTCACGTATCACAAGCGAAACAATATCAAATCATGAGCAGTCGACGGAGCAGATCTTGACAACACCTTCAGATAACATAAATCAGATCGCTACTCCTTCAATATTAGCAAAGTGATTCAGTTACCCTGAAATTGTGCTGAGACGATAAATTTTATGGCGCTAGAGGCAGCTACGTACCGAGTCGGTTATAGGTGGTAGGTTAAATGCGTGCACGATGGTAGGTAGGTAACTCGCTTGCAAGCGACCGGCATTAAATAGAATTGCGCCGGCGTATAAACAATTGGATCGATAATTTAAGATCGTTATCAACCCCTTTATATTAGTGCCAACCTCACGGCTGTACATTCGCCTGCGAAATAGCGGTTCTCACTTTTTGAACGCAATTACAAAAGATGTATTAGCATTAAAAAAGCATAAATACATGTCACTTACCATTTATATACGCCAAGATAATATTATTTCCAGTAACAATTAATTTCGCTGGTATAAATTATTTGTTTGGATTACATCTCGCGAGCAACACATATAACTGCAGTTTATGTTGCAGTTTTTCATATTTTACATAAGTTTCTACTCGACTGATATCAGCGTCTAAATGGGGTGGACCTGATGATAATTTTTTTCTCGTTTAATTTATTGTGGCGTTAAATTTTCCAAACACTCATCGGTCATTCAATAAAATGTACAGTCGGAAGTATATATATGAATTTATATATTTTCATTTACCTAGAATTTTTCGAAATATTACATTTAGAATTTACCCAAGGTTCGCCCTTCCATGTATAAGGAAATATTTATATCTTTTTAAGCATTGTACAAGTTGTATAAGATTCGTAATTAATGTTTATTTTCATGAAAATGAACATTGATATAGTCAACAATTTATACGCAGATAAATATTATAGGCAAAATTCCTAAATCTTATAGCATTGCAAGGAAATTGTTTAAAACGTGTAAAACTGATATCTGCAAAACAGTTTTTTCGACATGGTATAGTGAAAATTATTGTATAAAGTATCATATGTACCACGCATAAGATTACATGAATAAAAATAATCATAAATGCGAGATTTATATGAATATTACTACATTGATCGAGCATTGATTGGACAAATTGATCAATAATTCCTTAGGGTCAGCTCTCATTACATTCACTTATGCAATTCCAATCGATCGTCGCGCGAGGATTATTACAAGTAAGAGTAATTATAGCTTTCGTCACGCAGTCATAAATATTCTCGCAAGCTCCGCGTTCGTTAAATTGCGATGTTCTATCGCCAGCAACATGGTAACACGTCCAAGTTAATTTTAGTTTATTGGAGTGTGTATCGCGTTCAAGAGTCGACGTCGTTTCGCGGTTTTGATCGATTTCTTGGCGCGTAACTGAAAGCAACGTGGCTCTTATTGACCATCACTGCCAACCAAACGTGGCTGCAACTTCTTCGACGAATGCGTGCACGCGATCGTCAGGCAAATTGTGACGTCATAATACAGCCGACCGTTCGTATATGTAAATCAAAGTTAACTACACGCGAGGCGACACGCCGCAGTCGCTTTTAAATTTCATTGTTTGATTGGTAGTACTACATTAATCGTTATTATGCGAATTGCAAAAGTATCGACGAGGCATTATCAAGCCCGAATATCGCGAATGGCTGTACTTTCACGAGAACATATCAAAGAAATGGTATTGTTATTTGACCTTTTGTATGAAATATGAATATTGCATTGCTGAATTTCTTTATTCTTCCGGGAAATAAAGTTTAATATTACACTGAAATATACATTCTTATGATATTGTTTGTAGATTACAAGCATTATGTGGAATTCCAAATATTGTGCTTGAAATTACAACTGTAAGAAAAAATTATATCCGTAACATAAAAGGAATCCAATATCTAAAATAATTTACGGCGCATTTTAAAAACTTTAGTAAAATGTTGGCCGAGTGTAGTTTGCATAATACGTTTAGAAGTGGTAAAAAGTTTTTTTCCCCCATTTTCCTTTCTCGTTTATTTGTTATAAACGGAAAAAGATAAACGTAAGGACGTTTTTTTTTTTTAATATTACACTTTACTTACGAAAGATAATAATTCTTGCAGTTTGTAATAATGGCGATAATCGAAACACATTTATCATTAGAGTTATGCGAATTATCGTATCGGAGTTATAATAACGCCGGAAGAAATTCCTCCAATAATTCTCCTAATATCCATGCATAACCTAAGACCATATTTTTCTCCTCGGAATAACTTTGCCCGTAAATACGTGTAGTATGAAACGAGAAAAAGGCGATACACAGTAGCAACCCTTTAGAACCATTTCTATTACAAATGTGACGTCGGCATAACAGAGCGCTACCAATTTGTGCCATCGAATGTACACATACGCGATAACCTCCGGTTTGCAGGAGCAGCGAGAATTTATCCTTCGGCATTTAATTAATCCGCAGGAGCGCGATAAATTTTCTGTAATGTATTTGATTAAAGGATAATGCTTGCGCCGTTCTCTCGCCTCCTCCGTGCGTTTCGTCTGTTTCTCGGTTGGTCCTCGCCCCCACCCCTTAACCCCTTTAAACAGTTCTGTTTTGCGAGATCTTATTCGCTTTTCTTATGCACTGCGAGATTCGTTACTTTGCAAAAAGATAACATTGTGCGTTGCATGATTGGTAGAAATTAGGTAAATATTATGAAATTGTGTTATATATAATGAAATGATTAAAGCTTCTCCCAATACAATGGTCGAGTTTAATTAACATTGCAATTATGAAAAAACAAAAGTGAACTTTAAGATAATTTAGAATTATTCATGTGAAAATAAACATATATGTCGCATAATTTGGACCACATAAACGCTCCATATATGTAAATATATAAAAAAAAGTTGTGGTATGTAAAGTACATTAGATGTCGACTTCTGTTAATCTGCTCCAATGTTTGGAGAAAGAAATTTTTGTTACACTCACAAAACTGTCTATTTAAGAGTAATAGAATATTTTTATATTAAATAGGATTTACATTCATTATATGGACAAAACGAAATTCTACACGGGAAAAAATCGGCGTGACAAATTTACTGATTTTTATATGTCAACTAATTATGTTAATTTTACATTCAATATCTGTTAACTGAATTTTCGTTATATGTTCAGCCAACATTGAATCCAATGTTGGCTGAACATATAACTAAAATTCAGAAAACAGTCAAGTCACGTATCACTATTAATGTGATTGGTATAAAGATATAAAGAATTTAATAAAGTTTATTTCTTTATTGCTTTTTAATGAAAGACAGCATTTTTTCTCAACAAGTTTATTTAATGTGTTCAAAATAAGAAGCAAGTAGTTTATAACCTACAAACCGTCAAATTTGGCACTTCACTAGATAAAAGTATTTTCAAAACTAACTATATGTTGAATTAACATCAAGGTGTATTTCATTTAGCAGATGAATGTTAACAGCGATTATATGTCAATTTGACACAGAAATATGTAACTTTGGCACGCACATTTTTTCCCATGTATTTATAATAAGAATAAATAATTTTTATAAAGCGTATATTTATCTAAAGAATATTTCCATTTATATTAAACAGTTTTTTTTTTCAAGAAAAGAATAAAAATAGTCTCAATTTAAGAATATTCAACAGATGATACAAATTTAACCTAACAATTGCATGCAGTATATATACATATGTACTTACCCACACTCCATATGAAAAGATGTATATTTTAAATTGTTCGAAGCACTAAAATAACTTGAAATTTGCACACACTATATAATTAAGTAAACAACACTGACCGAACGTATAAAATTTAGCACGCACCGAACACGGGCCGAAACAATACTGAGGCGATGACAGCTGAACTAGGCTTATATATTTACAAATAGACATATTTTCATAATAAACAGAAATCTCATTAGTAATATCTGAGATAATATTTATCGTAAAATTAATTACCTTTTAATATAAACACTTAAATTTATTGTATACTAACTGAATATTCTTATTTTTAGTTGATTTTCTATTAATTTTAATAGGAAAATTTTCTTTGTACAGTTTTCTTAAAGTAAGTATATTTTTTTTCTGAGTGTAGATAACTTTGATGGATACTCTATTTTAATACCGCGAGTGGGCAGCGTATTTCAATCTACAATCCTTTTATAAATGTTAATATCACGTTAGTGTAATTTTTTAAATTTCATTCAAACAAACTTTACAGTCTTCGAAGGAGCAAAAACTACGACAAGTGTAAGCGTGTAAACACGCTTGCGTAACGCTCATAGCCAGGGTATATGTTTATTTTGAGATAAATTTTAGTTTCATCTTTTCGCGAGGTCAGATTCGTTCCTGTGGGAATCGGCAACACATCGCTGTCTCGTTATCTCGTTTGGTCTTGTGTCCTAAAAGCGACACACAGCCGAGCGAACTCGCATCGCTGTTTCCCCATACGTCTCCTTCGCCGCGGACATCCGCCCTCCTTCAATCTTCACTTTTTTCGTTCGTTCGTTCATTCGCTCATCCACAAACCACTTTTGCGCGAGTAGACTATGGGGAATTCGTGAACATTGGGCGACTCTTATGTATACAGTATCACGGAAAACTCCACGATAAAAAGCAGCCAGGCTTCCGGTCCCGGGATATTTACTCTCTCCCCGATCCGTGTGTCATGCCGGCGAGGATTTAATTAATCCCTTCGGCCTCCGCGACCGGCCGGGTTATCCTTTAATATCGATAATGCATGGCAATTTGCCGTGAAGCGAAACGCGCGCGGGCGAGGCCGACGCCGAGGTGAAAAAGGTTCAAATACTCGATATCTCTTCGGCAAACATTACTTTTGTTTCAAGAATCTGGAGCATGTACGGCGCGGCGTAATGCGCGGAATTGAAAGCCTTTTGTTTAAGTTCTCCAATAACAAATCTCCCCGATTTTGATCTTGTAATGAAATGCAAATTTCGATTCAGTCACATTCATGCGAACACTCGAGAATTTCGCGTCGCGAGTTGGCAATGGCGGCTTTTATTGGAGGAATATCATTTCCCAGAAAAATGTTAATTTGTCGGGGCAAATATTTGTCCCGGAGACAGGGCAATTGCGGAACGATTCAAAAAGATATTTTAAGTTCGGCTTTTAATGGCGGCCGCATTGTTTTCAAATAAATTGCAGATACGGCGATAAGTCAACCAATGGTTATTGCAGCTGATCTTCTGGTATCCCTCGCCCCGGGGTTTCGGAAATTATTCCGAATTCCTCCGATCGCGCCTAATTGGCTCGCATTTGGTTAATGCTTTTTTTTTTATTTGTTTTCTTTTACACTCCAGCTCGGCAGCGTCCGCTCGCACGTCAAATGCACTGGTTTGCATCTTCTGGAATTTGATGCCAGCTTTTGACCTCGCAACAGTTCTTTTTTCTATACATATATAATAAGATTTATATACTACAGGAACTTGAAGCATTTCGTTCAATTTTATCCGTGTAACATATTTTCGTAAACGAATTAAGAATCTCAGTAAGTGAATTTGATACCATCTTATTTATCCGTGTAACTTCCTTAAAACTACATTCATATATTTTAATGCGCCGATTAATCACTAAATATAAAAGGGCAACGGGAGGAGGTACAAATTTTCATTTAAAAAATTCAGATTCACTTGGCCAAATTTACTCGGTATATAATAAATTCATACCGTATATTTTTCCCTGCGTAATTAGCATTAATAACGGACACCAATTGATCTATTAATAAATAATCATGAACATTATTTACAGTCAATTGCTTGACCGCAATGTTAATCTTAAAGGCAATTAGTCGAAATTAAGAATAATATATTAGAATCGAAAATAAACCGAAGAGTCTTGAATAATTATCTCGGATGCTCGGGTATTTAATTTCCTGGGTTACAATGCTTTATCGCAATTAATAGGTATATGGTGTCGTGGCTCACGGTACACAGTATATAAACTTAACTCAAGATTAGCTCGGTCTCACGCAACAGAGGGACAGAGATGCACATAGAAAATCATTGCGCGGCAACGAAGAGAGATGTCAGCTTCGGTAAGGACATCAATTTTTCTTATAGGTCAGCAAAGTCGGCGCTGGATTCTTATCACATAGACGTTCGAGTTCTCGCATTACTCTTAATTGCAAGCTCGAACGTTACGCCGCCCACGAACCTCCTTAAGGCGGATACGAAAGGATCTATTCGCCTTCGTCGAACGCTCGTGAAACGGAAGATCGACACTTATGACCCAGACCACGCAAGGTTTATCGATATCAGCGTGTTTAAAGCGGTTAGAGGCTATATGGTAATTCGCAAGAAACTGCTTTTCTTAGATTAGGCTCAATCGGACAAGCCAATCTCAAGAAATGCATTCAACAGTTATGACTATTATTAATTGTTATTGCATACGTTAGATTTATCACGTATTTTTTATTTACGTGGCGTGCATATTCGAGAACGCATTCGAATCCTAAATAGCCGACTTGAAACGAGCCGAGTTGATACCAAACCTATTAGGGTTAGCCAATGATTTACGGCGTATCTGTTATTTTATCGGAAGAAAAGAGAGAGAGAGAGAGAGAGAGAGAGAGAGAGAGAGAGAGAGAGAGAGAGAGAGAGAGAGAAAAGGAGAAGAAAATTGCAGCCCGACTATTTATGTGATTTCGCAAGTTGCCCCCTTTATTGAACGGAATCGCGGCGCGATATTATACCATTAGCATATCGGATAAGCAACCCTAAAGCGCGGGCGCGCTTTAAATTCAAAGCCATCGTCTAATATTATACCGCTAGGTGAGAAAACGCCCCGTCGATATTAAAAGTTGCGTGGCTTACGGATATTACGCGTATCCCTCAAAGACTCCCAGTTTATTCCTCATCGACGTTTCGTCGGCGAATGATTTTGTCAGCTCTTTGTGCGGAATTGCTCGCACATGACAGGTTATTTTTGTCATCAAAATCCATATTTCACGGCGCTGAATATTAAAAAGGCAACAGTGAATTTATAAGCCCCGGGGCACGCGGCGAAGTGAGTCTTTAGAGGGACGATAGGTCGATGATAAAGATATCAGGCGCACGTTCGGCAATATTTATTGATTGCAAATATGTAATCAAGCTTCGATGCAATTGTAAGTGATTTATGAAGGAAGTGGGAATGGTGTAACTAAAGGGGTTGAACCTGGGCTCACGCATGTGGTATCTCCGCGAGCGCCTTAGACCACTTTACACTACCCTCCACACTCTTCAACTAGCGTCTGGGGCAGTGATGGATCGACTCTGGTTATCGCCACCTCCGGAACACCTCACCCGGTCGAACGTGGAGGCGGGGTGTCGCGGGGGGATCGCAACATTATCAGACCTAATGTAAAGGGGGGCACTTGTTCTTAGACAGCTACTAAATAGAGGCCTCCTTTTTTCACTATGCAATACTCAAATACGAAAACGAAATAGATATAAAATCGAGCAAATGCACACGCAATCAAGTAATTTGAATTTATTTACAAGTGGGCTGTTAATCAGTATTGTATATGTGTGATAACGTTCCGGTTACATGACAAATTGAAATAGTTGGAAAGAAAATCAGATGCATTCTTATTTGAATTAAATTTGACTAAACTCAATTTAAAGACGCCGGGATTGAAATTTGCGGTAAAGTAATCGCTGTTTTATTGATGGAACTGGAGAATAAAATGCTTTTAAAATGTACAATACAAATAAGGGATATTTTTAAATGTTACGAAGAAAATCTTAATGAAATAGAAATTGAACAATGATAAACGTATAAATCTAAACGTAGTCAAAAGTAAAGTTTGAAACAATTACCCTTTTACAAATTGCACAATTGATCTGATTAAAGTACGCTCTATTCTTAATCATTAAATATTCTTGCTGTATTAGTTTCTTTCTTGTATGTTCCATTTGTATATAATAGCGCTTAATTTGAACGTAAGTGTTTTATGATTAAATGCATGCAGATTCCGAGGACATATGCATTTCACAATTGTCTAATATGTGTTACTCGTTGTTTTATGTATAATAATTCTGACTTCTTTTCTCATAATGATTCCACAATACTCTATAAACGTCAAGTATAACATTTATAACGTCATGGAATGTTACTGAGTCGCGTCTAAGTGTCCTATAATGATCCGAAAGCGAACCATATGAGTTTCATTGTGATTTAAATTCGCAGTATAATAACGTGATAACCAGTCACTAAAAAATAAACTAACTATACTAAACAACATTTCCATTTTTTTATTACAATTAAAAATAACTAACCGTACAACTCGTTCCCGAAGAACGCCAAATTTTTAAGAACGGCAAAACAAAAGAAAGGCTTTATGAACTTGACAAAATTGATCTTCCCTATACTCTAACTTCGTCCGCTCCATAAAACATAAAAACAACTTTTATACATTACCCATACGCAATTTAATCCGGCGCATAAATTAAAACGCACTGTCTGAAATTATTCACAAATTTGTAGGAACAGCAACAAAAGGAAGAACAACGGTAGAGCGTGTGCGAAGAAGAAAAGAAAAAAAGGAAAAAGAGTGAAAAAAAAGAGGGTCGAGAGTGAAAAAGAGAAGTGGTGGGCGAAAGAAAAATTATTGGCGAGACGGATGCCACGAGGGGCAATTCTTTAAAACAATCCCGAGTCGTAAAATTTCTTCGTTAAACATCAAAGATGGCCCATAAAATCGGTAATTTCGAATAGGTTCTATGAACCTGACGTGTCCACTGGCGTACACGCAGGCGCGCGCGTGTGTTCGCGCTGCACACGGCGAGGAAGGCCCGAGCCCACGGCGGTGTACGTGTCGAACCCCCGTGGAGCCTCGCCACCATCTCGCGCTCGGCAATTCCATCGGATCCTGGCGTCAGATCGGCGCTTGATTAAAATCCGCGAGCCTTCGATATATGAACCGCCGAACTTTATGCTCTCCCCTCTCGTTCGCGCATAAATATTTTCGACTTTGCGCATCACCTCTTGCCGTTCCTTTTGTACCCATAATCGTACGCTAAATTTCCGGCCGTCTTTGGCACCCGGGCCCGGTTGTTAATATTACGATATCTAAATTGAATTTTGTTATAAATATAATTTTACACCGAAACGCGCCATTAAATCGGAGAGAAAGTCATCGGGATATTTTTGTCCATTCCAATTCGTCGTGCTAAAGAAATAAAACGCTCGAATAGCGCTTGCGCGCGCGCACTCACACATCGCTCGAGCGTTCGCCATGTCCTTATTTTTGCGCGACGATGCGCCTGCCTTTTTAAACGTTAGATATTCATGATTATGGTTCTAATAATATTTCCGAGAAGAGGCCTACGAATATTGAATCGCGCGTGTAATTTATGGAATTGTATTCCCGGCTCGCAGGAACATGGTAGGTGAGAGGACAAGCTCAGCGTAAGCAAGGTTCAATTAAGTTCAAGTCAAAGTTATATTTATACGCTGTTAAACGAGAGGCTAGACCCCCTACGAATCCGACTCCTTCTTTTTTCATTTCGATATCGCACGGCAACCGCTTCGACACTGTCCTATAATAGAATTTTAATGTGGAAAATATATCTTACGACGGTGGGTACAACGCGCGACTATCAACGCTCAGACCGAGTAACATGCGCTTCGTAAAATCGTATTTTTACTAATGACGAAATCAAATATGCAAACGCGAAATAATGAATCGAGCCCAAAGAACCGGAATCTTTTTTGTGCGAACTGTTATTCGTCGGAAAACAATGTAGGATAATGGATTATAAATTCATGCAGTGCATTTATCTTGCCTCTATTCGCGTCCTATGAACTCTGCTCTCAATTTCATATGGGTAATGCATGTAACGATCAGTAAAAAGTTCTTGTATAACAGCAGAACGCCCCCGGATCTTTCTTTTGTCGTAAGCTAAGAGCTCTTGGGACGTAACGCTCCTGCTGACTGATGGACAAACAAATATCGTAATTCCCATTGTTCTCCTTTCATTTTTTCCCAGACTGCCAATTGAATATAACGAAATGTAAACAGAAGCATCGAGATCGCAAGGGACGTTGGAGGACCGCGCAGACTCTCTAGCAATGCATCTGGCGCCAGCTACAACTTCATGAAACATTATTTGGGTATGTTTATTGATTGAGACTAGCAAAGTAACTATTGCAAAATTTTTCATTATTATTTACCCATCACGCGAATAAATAATATTAAGAATTGTTGGATTCATTTTGAATTAATTGCGACGTATAACATGAAATGATATTTTAAATTATTACAAAAAAATTATATCATAATTATTTATATCTGTCTCCGTAGCAAATGTACTTGACTTTTAATTAGGTAAAATGCTTTTAATTTAAAGGCTTTATATTAGAAGCCAGCAGTAATTATTAGTTTTGTTTAAAAAAGTGCCAGGTTTTATATACATCAACATAAACAATAAATTTTATTGAAAAGAATATTACTATATTTCTTTTATGAAAGAAACAAGGATTTAAATTTAACGAAGAAATATTCAAATTTATTACAATTGACGCAAAAATTAATTTAGAGTTATAAAACAATGTAACTCACATTCTTTAAACTAGCATAAAACTTAATTAATACAATTATTATATCTGTATAAGATTTTTATTCCAATATATCTTTTAAATAATTAATGATCTGAAAAGCATAATCCTGACTTTTGAATTGTTAATTATTTTCAATATTTTCAAAAATGTTACAAAAATATTGACAGTACAATTTTTATATTGAATAATAATGTACATTATATTTACAAAAATACAATGACACTAATTACAAACAAAAGACATTTTATTGTCATTTCAGATAAAATCTTTTATACGTGATATTATAATTTTTAAATATATTTGTTCAGCCAATCATAGCGAATGGAACTCGGCAGTGTCCAGGAATGAGGACGAGATTATTCCTGGCGACGTCTACCGGGGAGAACATCATCAACGAAGCTTGTAATTTTGATCATTTGACCGCTTACAATCCACTGGCCGCGAGTATCTCACCGCAGGATTCATTGCTCGGTCACAAGTCGGATCTGAAACATGGTTTGAATAAGATATGTTTACAATTTTGAAAATTATCAGCGCTTAATGATTTACTGTTCTTGAATCTTATTTGCTGTTGCAGTGCGAAAGTAATTTCACGTGGCACCAGAATATAAGCGGTTTTTGCGAACGCACAATTTCGTCTGTGTTATTGATGATTCCGCGTACGAATGAATTAACAGGAACGTATTCGACAAAGCACCTGAAATGTTCAGGAGAAGACAGTTTAATTGACCAGATAACGACAAGACGACTAATTGCGACGGACAAGTTCCATCTACTGATCGACGTGGAATTAACACGGTCGCTTCCACGTTACCGATTGCGACGATACATCACTATCAAACATAGGTGACGCTATGTTTATTATCCGTCATTTCAGCATGCAAATTAACTCGAACTACATTGAGATAAATTTCTTTCCAAAAATACAATACTTTACAGGAAATGAACTATTCCAGTTAATTAATTAGAAACAAATATTAACGTTATTTCAAATTATGTGAGATGAATAAAGTTGACTATTTCCAAACTTATAGGAAAATGTACATGAATCATTTGTTGTGTTTAAATTACTTGTCAAAAATTATAGTAATTTTTCTGAGAACTTTTCCTCATTGTACAAAGAGCGTATTCCTTAAATACATCATTATTTGCGTGACAATAATTTAATAAAAACACTTTTCCATTCTACTATACAATGATTATACCTCAATTATTTCTTAGTAAGGACAAAAATACTCGACATTATATATATTTAAACCATTACGACGTGCTATTAATTCAAATCTTTATCGACAATTAATTACCCATAGAACAAATTGACGTAGAAACAAACTTTTAAAGATAAAATGATAAAAGCCACATTAATCTTCAGCACTCCAATAAAATTTAAAACCAAAATTCATCATTCCGACACATTGCCACGACAGCAATTTAATTTATCGAACTCGACCGGTACGTATCGTTTCAGTAAAATAGGAGCGGCTTGACAAAAACCGAGCGACGTTTCGATCTATCCCGATAACAGGAACAAATTTGTCGCGGGGAATTGGCAGCATCGGTAACCGTGTAACAATCACACCAATAGAGAGAAAGAAATAGCGAAAGAGGAAGAGGAGGAGACAGAAGAGGAGCAAAAAGGATTGAAGGATGATTGTATCCGAGGGTATCCGACCCACGTTGGAGGGACTATCGTAGCAGATAATTCAGCGCGTATCTCGGTAGCCGTTTGCGTCTTTGCAGCACGTCGGCCATCACAAAGACAAACCTCTGATGCGGTAGCGGAACGTTCCGCTCCACACACAATCATCCCACATACCGCGGTCGGTGGCCACGCCGCCACGTGTGGGACAAGAACGGAGCGAGGCTGCGACGCGAAAGCGCGAGCGAGCCCCGCCGCCAGACAAAGAGGGGAAGCACCGGCAACCGAACAACAAGAGTCGAGATTGCTGACGGCCCGCGAGAGCTTGGCGCCATCGCATGATTACCAATTTGGAATTACTCGCTCGGAGTGGATGCGAAGGACGCGCGCGGATTATCAGCCGCCGCGCCGCGAGGACGAGCGTCTGCGTGTGCACCCGAAACAGAGATGTAAGGATTGAGAGGCGAAGAATCAACAAGACGAGATATGAAGGACGAGAAAGTCGAAGAATAATTGCAGCCTATTTTCATTTAGATGAGGAAAGAGACGAAAAATAAATGTTTAATATGTTAAAGGAGGAGCTGAAACACCGCGGCCGGGTGACATGACGAAATTGAGTTTAGAGATTGATTCATTTAGTATGCAGCTTCGACAATTTTACGTCACGTGATGATCGCGCTTCATTTTTCAACCCGGATCCGATCGCACGACTTGCCCCACCCTGCGAAATGCAAGGACATTGTTTCGTTGGGTTTCTGATTACGCATTGTTATTTATATTTTACTAGAAGGAGTAATTAACATTTCTTGAATTAATAATTAATTTAATATACCAGGAAATATTGCTGAAATATTTCTGAAATATTTTCCTTTCTTCCTTTTTTTTGTTTACAATTTGGATCTTTAAAGGTACATACATTAATTGTAAATGAAATGTTTCAATATTTTGCAAATCAGGAGTACAAAAAGATAAATGATTCATAAGCACAAAAAATATGTTAACTTATTTTTAATCTTAACTAAAAATACATCATCAGCATTGTTACATCGCATTTCATTTAATTCACACAAAACAAATAAAAGAAAGTCATCTTTATTCATTTCTAAAATAAATTCCTCAATCAATATGCGAAACGTCCTGGCTTCAATACCACGCAATTTAAAACTAGAAAAGATAACGTAAAATATTAGCTGTCGAATGGTCCGAAAGATTAACGACCTATTCTGTTACTCCTTACATGTCCGAACTATCGTCACCATTGTTCAAATCGCACGCTGAAATCAATAAAATTGATTACCGCAGAACTACATTCCGATGGTGGTCGAACTATTCATCACACACGTATACCTACGAAGAGCATTAGCGGATAGACATCCAGAAGCTACGTATTGAGAAATGCACGGACATTAGTGCTCGGGAGCTCTTACGGGCGGAATCGGTCATGCCAAAACACTTATTGAATTGAAGTAATATCAGAAGCAGTGAGTAATGGTCGTCACAGAATCAAATGCAAAGTCCGTTTCTGATATTCGTATGTGCGAATATGTATGGGTGCAGATCAGATAGTGCATAGTCATGCCAGGTGATTATATCGCATTATATGAGAAGTCTGCTACTGTGTACTCAGCCCTCGTGGAACAAGCACCGGTCACTCCTCCTCCTCCACCTCCTCCTCCTCCTCCTCCTCCTCCTTATTATCTGCCTCTTTCTCATCTTCGACTTCCACCGCTTCTGCCGTGTTGTCTTTTCGTTAAAAATTTTAACTAAATGTTAGTTCTTCTAAAGACGACTTTTGTCTACTACGACTGTATTATTTTTTTTTATTAACGACTTCCGTCGGATTGTTGACGTTGTAATGTACTTACTGCGAACTTTTTATTTCGTCACAATTTCGAAATACAATTATATCAACTGCCTCGCAACGTTTCAGTTCCCATTTCGCGTAATATCATTGTGCCGATCTGCGTCTGCGGATTTTACGGCAATGCAAATTGTTCGATGCAAATGTTGAATGCAAAAATGGTGCAATAAGTGGGCAATAAAAGGCGCGCGCGCCTTCCACCACGCCAATAGGTATTCAGCCGGAGCGAACTTTCCGGGTGGTCCGGTGCCGGCATCCTCCTCGAGAAACCTCTCTGTCTTGCGCGAAAGACAACGCGAAACTGGACATCTGATTGATACGTGATACCATTGGCTTATCATAACACCGTGGCCGGGAACGTACCCCGTGATCGTATTGTATCTGCACGCGCGGTGGAAAAGGATTCAGAAAAAATTGCCCACATTAATTGTACGTTTATTATCTCTATTGATATTAATGCGCTGTCTTTATGATGTCACAATGAGGCTGAAATAAAAGTTCGCATTTAACTGAGAGGATCGTTTAAATCGATCTTGATTTGATAGCAGGTATTTATATGAACACCCGGTGCACTATTATGGCCGTCAACCGGTTCAATGATATCTCCCTGACGTCTTGCGATGATTTATTCGACGTAAGATGGCAGACTTGGGTTACCCGGGAGCCCCGAGGAGTAATAAGTACTCTAAACAGAAGCTATTGTGAACATCCACAGTGAGATGGACGTACCCCACGCGCAAAGTATCGCGGATATCCAATGAGCAATGGCGATGCGGATTCCTTTTTGATGCTCGGGTTCAAAGGTCGATTACTTTCCATTGCCAACAACGCGTGCGAATGTGAACAAAATACATTACACAGATAGTATTAAGTACATTAATTATGATGATCGGTGTCATCAGTCGTCAGCGGCGCAATACTCATTATTTACGATATATTATTCATGGCATTTTAAAAATAAATAACATTTATGAGCTTAAGACATGATTTATTGAATAGAGAAATGGCATTATGCGATTTGCACGATTTAAGTTTTGTTGTGATTGCAGTCAGATAGTAAAATTCAAAAAAAAAAAAAAAAAAAAATTAATAGGATTAAGTAATTGATTTGTTTAAGAAAACCTAATTGTTTGTTGAAAATGTTAATTTTAAGCTTGTCAACAAAAATATTTGAATACAATGTTATTGTTTAAATGGAACTTTATATATTTCATATTTTGTCGAGTAACTTGTATCATTTTATGAAACCTTTGAATAAAGTAAATAAAAGAATAAATTGTTTATTGCTCAAAATGTGATAAATTGGATTTACATTTATATTATACACGAACAGTTATTTATTCGTTCAAAATAGTATATCATACATATAAGTATACAATCTTACGTCATTCGCAATTTCGCAAAATGAACTACGAACTTATCCTCAATCCAAAAAGAAAAAGAAATCAACAAAACATACCACGTTTTCAATTTAATAAACAACGGTAATTAACATGCCAATTCGACACGCCGTTCGAATCACGAATTTCGTTTTCCGTGCACGTAAGTATCTATAAACAAAGTGATTCGCAACCAATATTCATTCCACGCCCGTAATGATTCCCGTAAATCACAGGACATTGCGACACACGAACTCGTCGTAAATAACAGTCCCCTCAAATTGCTGATCCGCCGTAAGAAAAAGATTACGCGGAAAGTAGGTTGCCTCACCCTCCGCACATGTCGTAAGTGACGCAATACTTTGTATAGAGCAGACGAGCGGACGAACGCGGTACGGAAGTGGGCTCGGAATCGAACAATCGAACAATCAATGCCGAGGGGGGATTTAAGATCGGCGCCGATCGGCAGCGGGTGCGTGATGATAGAGGTACCCCGCAGCCGTTCGCCTCGCGGGGCCAATAAAGCGCGCCAGTGGCCTTCAAGAATTCAATATCAAATAATTAGCCATCGGACGGGGAGCCCCGAAATTCGTGCGTGCGTACTTTGGCCGGGCCGACGTGCGTTCCTCGTAGGTCTAATGATATGTGTGTATTTTCCGTGGCAAGGCTCGGCTCTCGGTCCCATGATTACACGCTTTCAATGTGCCACAATACCAGAAGAATCTCGCATAAAGCGCGACCGAAAGATTCGTCGGTGCCACCCGCGAAGGGAGTGTCCCCTTCGAATGAATGGTGGGCGATCTTATTGAGCTATCAATGGGTCTAAGTTAACCCTTTACCATGGCGAACGCGCAACATCGTGTCCCTGGGTGGGAACCTTTGATCTTCACCGACCGAGCCGACCGGTAACTATATGTTGCATTACGACTTCGGTGCACTTATTATTGGCTTGCAACACTACTGTTATGCTTGCGAAGGTGCTCCGACAAGTCGACGACGGGGCAACACTTCGTCTCCGGTATCGGCGGGTCCGTTCATTGTTTCGAAATTGGCAGTTACATTTGCATGAAATGGCTTTTACAGCTGTATTTGTTTTTTATGACGTGTCCGTGTTTTCGGAATGCAAAGTGCCTTTTAGATTCGCGCTGCCTTTGGCAATCAGTTATTCCGAATATAAAGATTCAATGATCGTACTCGTAGGCAAATCCGCGTAGCTGCATACTAATCGATTGAAAGCCGCTCTTATTGGATTCGCGTTCGGAAGAGGAACGTTTTGTTACGCCGGTGATTTATATATTCTATTTTCTATTTTGCATTTTTTACAGCCGACTGCTTTTGTAGTCAAATTTAACAACGATGGAATACAATAAACATGATCATGGTAATGGGCACGAGTGGACGTATGTACGCAAGAATGTTTCTTGCTGAAATTAATAAGTCATAGGAGAAATTGTTGGTAGCAAACGTTGTGAATATTATTCAATGTTAAATTTTATTTTAATTATTAACATCAAACGTTGTCCCACACTCACAAAACTGTCTGTTTAAGAGTAATAGAATATTCTTATATTAAATAGGATTTCCATTCAATATATGGACAAAACGAAATTCTATTTATAATAAGAATAAATAATTCTTGTAAAGCATATATTTATCTAAAGAATAATTATATTTGTATTAAATGGTTTTTTTTTCAAGGAAAGAATAAAAATAGTTTCAGTTTAAGGTGATTCTTCAGTACATGTCAAAATCGCCGTCCGGTACACAGAGTTAATGAGTGAACGAAACTTAAACCAAAATTTGACATAATGTAATGTAAAAATGAGAGAATCGTTGGGTATATTTTATTTATTAAAATGTAGCTTTAATTTTGCAAACTTAATACATACATCGCGGTACAAAGAAAAACGTGACAGCAGACACATTTCAAAAGATGACAATTAATAAAAAATAAAGTTAGCTTTGACACATAAAATAACCCAACGATTCTCTCACTTTTATATAACATCCTACCAAATTTTGGTGCAATTCTATTCACTACCCCAGCCTAGGTACCAGACAGCGTTTTTGACACGTGACGTATTGAAGAATCACCTTAAGAATATTCAACGGATGATACAAATTTAACCTAACAATTGCATGCAGTATATATAAATATGTACATACCCCACACTCCATATGAAAAGATGTATATTTTAAATTGTTCGAAGCACTAATTTAACTTGAAATTTGCACACACTATATCATTAAGTAAACAACACTGACCGAACGTATAAAATTTAACACGCACTGAACACGGTCCGAAACACAACTGAGGCGATGACAGCTGAACTAGGCTTATATATTTACAAATAGACATATTTTCATAATAAACAGAAATCTCATTAGTATTATCTGAGATAAGATTGATTATAACATTAATTACCTTTTAATATAAAAACTTACATTTATTGTTTACTAACTGAATATTCTTATTTTTAATTGATTTTCTATTAATTTTAATAGGAAAATTTTCTTTATACAGTTTTCTTAAAGTAAGTATATTTTTTGTCTGAGTGCAATAAGACAGAATGAAATATGATTTTGTAACTCAAGTTCATTTATTATTATTTAGTTATTGCATTCAAATAAATTTATACGCTTCAAACTGAAACTTATATAAATTGATTTCAATTAAGTATAACAGTTTTTAGGAATATATAAATTTTTAAATATTCATTATTATATAAATTTATGTATAATAATAATCAAGTATTTTTCTCAATTTTTAAATTATTTCTCAGTCGTTATACTTCATAATCTCTGTATTTTATAATAAAACTGAATTCACATTTTGTCCCTCTATTTTAGCTTGTAAATTACACTCAAAAAAGTATCATATGCGCCTGCTTTGAAACACCTCGCATATGCAATATATTTTAAAGTAATTCATGCGCAGATAAGTATGTTTACATTCTAAACTTGAGTAACACTCAATATTTCATTTATATACGAGGTATCTAAACTTAATCGTTAGCACTTTCAATCTTGAGTATAACTTCAAATTTCCGTGTAAGTCTATTTCCATAATCATTAAGTCCACATATTTCAAATTTTAACGTCCAAACATTCGTATAATCATTACGAATTTCGTCGTGGTGTTTTAAATCATTTGAATAATTGAAACTGTTTGAGGAGGGGGTGCATATAATGTGTACACATTTTCTGGATTTCCGAGTATCATTTTCTATGAAAATTTACTAAAAATATTTTCAACTATACTTCTAATATAATAGAAGACACTAAATTTAACCATTATAATTTTATTTACATCAATTCCAGCATGATTTGTAATTGCTTTTAACGTATTGTAATCTTGATTGAAATGTAAATGGCCATACATACGTGTTTGAATGAATTATTCATTGAAAAAAATGTTAACTTATTTTTCAATAATTGTCTCTAATACTATTAATCATGTTTAAAACTGCCATCGATATTTTATTACGCCCATCTAGAGAATATCAATCATTTTTTGAGGCTTCTTCCAATTTCCATTGCCCAATACGAGTGAAGTCGCCCATATATATATATATATATATTTAACATCACTATTCTTTCTCCCAAGTATTAGCGCAGTAACTTAAAAGCAATGTTCCAAAACGTTAAAACATAAGAGCGCATTGATGCAAAATACCGAGCGTCTTAGCTCGAAATTGTTTGTCGGGCAAAAAGAAGCGACGGATGCGTCAAGGAAGACCACGTCGTAAACAAAGCCAATAAGATATTACGTGCTCATAAGTACGTATACGAACGCATTAATGCACGCATACACTGCGGCAACTTTGCTCGGGGCCGAAAGGACCCGACAGCGCGCGGTCAGCGCCGTAATAACAGCCGCGGCGCATAATTGCGAGAACGATTGAATTTCTATATTACCGCGAAGCGCTCCAACGGCAAGACGTACGGCCCGACGTCGAGACATCGGCAATGTTTGCTCCGTCTTCAGCGGCGATTAATTCGTCCGACGCTTTTGGCTTCGCCGTTCGCTCGGCTCGCTATCGAGCCGGTTTAGATTTTGAAATGACTTCGATTCACAGTCGATTCGCACCATAACGCGAACGTGGATTCGAGCCAAACACTGGCTGTGGGAGAAGCGCGGCAATGAGTTACCGGGCGGGGACTATAACTCGCGGAGTGATATACGACTGCATCTCAGTACCATTTGGCAGACGTAGATATATTATACGCATACCGCCACGACGTGAATTTATTTATTCTATAATTATCGCGTACAATTGGTAATGCGTCTCGAATGTATGAAGGAAAGAACGAAAGAGGGTCCTTCGTTTCCTGATCACGATCGCCGATCGCCTCGTGCACTTACCAACACGCGTTTATTTCCGAGGGTATTGAAGGCAAAATGGCCTTTATATCAATTCCCTCGCATCGCTGATTCTTAATTACTACTCTATCAAGGTAGTAATTAATTTGAGTAATTTATTAATAAGAAATTGGTTTCTTAATTACTCGAGGAAAGGTACAATTTTTGCTTGGCAGTTTAATAATGTACGATAATGGAGTTTGTTGCGTTGTGGGTCATTGTGGTAGAAGGGTAAGTGACATGTTAAGTTTGTGGGTACAAGTTTTTTCAAGTCCGTTAATTTGTCTCGTATGAATGAAGTTCAAATTTTCAGTTTGTTGCCAAACGCAACGTACACTGAATTTTTGAACAATGTTTTAGAAAACATTTAATTGATGGCTGCGAAATGAAATAAAACAGCACTCCTTGTCTCATTACAATTATGATCCACGATCCTTAAAATTAATATTTCATTAATTTTATTTATTAGTGAGTTTGTCATTTACAATTTTTCAACTCTAATATAAAAATAGCATAAACATTAGAAATTGGTGAAAAAATTCCTTGATTCAACATAAATATTAAAAATTTTATATATAATTTAGATCTTTAATTTGATATCGCAAGATTAAGAACGACCTTGGAATGCAAAATAAAGTTAAAAATTTAATTTAAATAATTAATCAAATAAGAAAGCAAATATAAATTGAAACAAAAAAACAATTGTAAGATCTTATGCAAAATATTTTAATTGTAATATTTATGTTACCACAATATATTTTTCTCTTTAATTCTTAATTCATAAGGGTATTTTAACAAATGTCCGGAAATAGAATATTGGCGTTCAATCAGAAATTTGAATATTAATTTTGAATGAAAAGTCACTTTAATCGATATTAATGGACAGAGGTATCAAGTAAAGTCAGTAGTGTATTTTGTAATGAAAAGTTAATGGAATGTTGAATAAATTTTTGTATATTCAGATACAAGGAAGCTGGAATGATGAACTGAGGATCATTAAGCAAAGGGCTTCAAACCATCAGTGATGCCAAAAACTGTTACGCTTCATGCGGTATGATTCAAGCAGCTGAAGAAGGTTACAAAATAACAAACTCCACTTTAAATGACTACCATGTATCATGTCAGACTGGTATGATTGCATTTAGGAAATTACTTCGTAATGTAAATAAATTAATGGTTCTAAACTTAAAAACAACATTTAAGTCTATGTACGGGTGTTGAACGAATTATTCATCCTTTATTTGACATTTTCTCAGAAGAAAATTCAACGTTAGAATGTTGGAAGAGATCAAGAAAGGAAGTGCACTGATTTTAAGAATATTTGTGGAACTATAAATTTATTGGGATCATAACTAGCTGTGCTATTTAAAAGATAATTTACGATATACCACATTATATAAAGATTATGTGTAAAGTTAAATTATTGTGGAGTTTAGCATAGTTTTCAGTCTCCGGCATTCAAAAATGAACTTAGATTTAATTTGAATCCCAAAATAATTTTCTGGATAATAAACTTTTTTAATTTTTACTAAAGTTTAATTTTTTAATAATGTTAACAACATATATTACGACTCTTGTTATCTAAAATAAATTGCTTGTTTCAAGGAATCCTTGTACAACATATAAACATTCTTTTCAGTAAAGTCGGAATGTCCAAATAAATATGAGTCATGACATCGTAATATACGGCCAGATTCATCGAATTTTAAAAATTTCCATTAATTTTAGTAATAACATGATACTCCGATGATTCAATTCCTTTGAAATCAGTAGACCACTCGTTCATAATATCAATGGATCTTTATATTGATAAAAAAATATTCTTATGAATTGCTCTATTGTTCAAGAAAAAGATCGACTTTTTGAATGTATGCATAAAATGTACAATGAGATTTTATTATCTTAAAAATATCCGTGCAAATATCAAGATAATCCACGACCGATATCCATCTAAATAACACTGTTCACTTGCATGCCTAACAAAATATTTTATTTCTATTATAAGCTTATGGTAGCACTATTCGAGCACACGCCTCGAGGCAAGAACGGCGAAGGTATCACGGAAGACCAAAGAACCGAGGTTCGAAGGAGTAATGGCACGGAGGTATGACCAATCAATTACTAGTAGTGCAGCGGCCCCACACACAGCACCAATATTACCGGGACCATTACCTTTCGCCCACCACATCTTATTGCTCTTAGTCGAATGACGTCCAGCCACAAAGACGGTCTTTTCAGAAAATCCGATTCATCCAAACGCGATTTATTCCGCGAAAAATGTGACAAGCTTGTATTTTGCAGTCGCACTATTACTCACTGAACATCGTCATTATTATACTCAACAGCTTTATCACGAATAGATGTAATGTCTGCCTTTAAAATAAAAACTTGAAACGACTTTCAACCTCTTGATTAAGCGACATTCTATTACTCTTCGCGCTGCGGATGCATGCAAAGTGTTTAGATCGATAAGTGTGTTTATAAAGTGTCCGAAAGAAAAGTGTTTCTTTCACGTCGGATGGGAGATGCTCTCAGCCGAAGATCACCAACGTCGTTTCGCCTTAGGCAGATCCGATCCGTCGATCGAACCGAACCGGCCGGGCTGGACGAGGGATATTTTAATTATCGTTGGTGCGATCTTTGTTTCTTTATGGTCCAATTACACGATCCACCCACAACGGGGACGGGGACTGCGGATTTCTTGACACGCTTGGCACTTGCCAAGCAACTTTTATACTATCCAGTTAGCGATCACTTTTCGCAAATTTTCACGCACCTTTCGCGCCACAACATTCCAGATGTATATCAAATAATTTGTCTTGTATCCGCAATTTCATTACGTCAACCGATACCACAAGCTGATCAGCCGTGTCATTTAATTTAAACTGCCTGACAATAAGTTGCATTGCAAATTAAGCTTCCCTTTGAAATCAGTCTTTTATTATGGACTTGAAGGATTAAAAGTTTTTGACACGAAGAATATAAATAAGCAATATTTTTAAATATTGCTCTGGATGTCCTGATGATACTCAATATAACACAGGAACAACAACTGTTAATCTGTCTGTGTTTAAAAAATGTTTTTTTCTTCAGTCACGTTAATTTTTATGACAAATTAGTATACGTTTCATCATAACAATTCGATTTTTTGGAAAACGACTTTTATCATAAGAATCTGAATTGAATTCCAATTGTCTAATGAAACTGTTCAAACTCATGTTCAAACTCATGTTTTGTTTTCGTCCAAACATAACTCGCCAAATGGCGGTCTAACTTCATTTGATATTTCGCAATTCATTAAGGGATCAAAGGAGTGGCGAGGGTCGCGCTTGATGTTAACTCTTTTGCACTTTGTCTCATGTAAATTTTTTTTAAAGCCACGACAACGGTAATTACGTCTTCGCGTGGTCTATTTAATCTTGGCTCGGCGGAACGGCCCATCAACGGCACATTAAAAGACCGATACTCATTTTCGGCCGGGCCGAAACATTAGTATCGTTGTCGTTAGGATGTCGCGCGCTTAATTCAATTGCGATATGTTATTTCGCGTCGCGATCAAAGTTGGCGATTTTCCGCGGGGAAACCAGAGAAAGCGCCCTTGCCACGTACCAAGCATCCAGGCCGACTTGCATTCATAAACCAGTTAAATACGGTAGGGCTTGTCTATTTAATTTCTTGGTCTCTTTATGCTATTTATCTCGCTCGTAATGTCTTGGCATAAGTCATGACGCAACGTAACGTCGTCATCTGTGTACGCGCGGATTTGCTGATTTATAAGACACGTTTATCCGTCGGAATTCAGCGGGGACGATGCGGAGGCTAACGACAGAATTCGTATGCGGGCGCGTAAACTTATTTTCCGAACGAGCCCAATTGGCGATATTAGCGCGCAATTAACGGCGGAGCATTGTGAGGCCACATTTCGGATTCGTCTTGATTAACACTCGCGACGGTTATTTTTGTTTTGAGAGGCGCTTCATTAATCATTTGTGTTTATTCATAATTCCCGACGATGGAACAATAAATTATTGTTGAAATTTAACAGGCCTACTGTCGGTCTTGGTCCATTTCAGCGTGCACCATGTATTAATAGACGTGTAATTCAAGTAACAAAAGTTTGTTTGAATTATGTGTTAAACAATTTATAATATGTCATTGAAATCTATGGAACATTACTTACATACACGCCCAAAAAACGTTTACTCGTCATACAGGCATCATACTTTTTGGCACCGGCATTTAAGCGTCTGTTATTTCGTGCGTCGACTCTGGCGCCAGAAAAAGACAAAGAGCCGGAGTTACATTTTCCAAAATATCACGACGAAAATTTTTACCAGAACCAAATCATAAATCATGCGGATACGAATACAGAAAGACAGCTGAACGGGCGAGCGAGTGCCATCCTAACGTAGAAATTTCACGCTCGGAAATGTAATTGGAAACAAAAGTGATAACTTATCAATATAAATACACCGCCGCCCACATCGAGCCGCTTAATTAATCGCAACGCTCGTGCCCTTCTTTACATTGACAAAACGCGTACATAAATAACACCGCGGGGCCTGCCGTGGTCGAAAATAAAATTGAACGAAAGTGTTGCACTTCTCGAAAGCCATTGCATACGAAAATAATTTCTTTATCCGTCGTTAACGAAAATAAATCGCCACAAAGGCGTTCGATCGAACGTCGTTGCGATATTTTCATGCCGCGCACTTAATACCTCTTTACCGGAATCGTATAAATAAAACTGCAACGGGATTTGGTAAAGATAGAGGCGCGCCGGACAAAAAGCGCATTTCAATGTTAGATCCAGATATATTGGTATGTGTTGACTCGCGCGGCGCAAGATTAAAGCGGCTCGGAATGAAAATGTAAGGCGCGGGCAATGAAAGTCAAGAATATAGAAAAGAAAATAGAGATAGACCGTTGCCTTGCCATGTGTCTATATGCGCCGTTACGCGTGAATCGCGAAACGTGGGGATGACAACGACGACGGGCTCGACGAACACGACCACAACGAACGCGGTCATCGCCGGTTTAAATGCGTGGCCGAACGCAAGGGCAGCCGAGTCTCGCGGAGGTGGGGCTCGGGGTCCGGGGACCGGGCGGCCGGGAGAGGGCGCGGGGGAGGCAAAGTACGCGTGCACCTGCTACACAGTCTATCATGCGGCGTGTCACCCACGCTACTTTACTGCACTGCGAACCGTGTTATGCATCCGCGAGACAACGCTCCCGCGGGATCTATGGACGGATTTTAACAGCAATCGAGAGACACGGCGCCGTCTACGCCGGCCTCCTCTCGCTCGCGCGGCCGCGCTCTTTGTCCCGCTTGTTTGTGCCGTTGTAACGTGCAAGAACCGATTGCTTAGCGGATTTAGCCGCGCGAATATCTTTCGCGCGGATGTGCAGGACGAATGTCTCTTCGAGGATTTCCACTTTTCCACGCTCAAATTGTTTCATCTTGAGTTCTTTTTTCCGCGTATATATTATTGGATGAAGCAGTGATGACTTAAGCATAAGATATGGCCGAACTTTCGCGAAACATTTTCAGGTTTGCGCTTTTGATTTAAGGAATTGTTTGTCAGGATTTTGGAGGCTTTGTTTGTATGGGTGGCGAGGATAGAATTTTCGCCAATGAATTCGTCGTTGATTTGCTCCTTTCGGGCCGTTCAAGTTTATCGATCGATTGTCCGACGAGTTTCCGAATCGTTTTTTAAGGTTGCAAATCGATTGAAAAAGACGTGCGAACTTGAAAGAAACTTCGTTTAAATCATTACGGTATTTTTGCTCCATAAGGTATACAATACTGATATTAGATTTTAACATTTAACGTATTATAAATAAAGAATTTGATAAAACGTTTCTCAAAAAATAAAATATGTTTAAAGATAGAATTATAATGCTAGGAGAATCCTCCAAAAATAAAAAAAATTTTGTTTCAACTTCAAGAGAATAGTTTTAATTTATTCCTCTTAAATAGTTCAAGTTTATTCCATTTAATTGAAAATAAACATTGTCAACTTTTTTTACAGTGCAGTTTATGTGTTATTTGTGCACTAAACGGACATAATAGGGACAATTTTTTATACTGCTTTTTTCATTATGCATCAAAATGATTTCAATGTAACGTAAAATAAAGTTTCTTCCAATATATTAATATAATAATTGCAATTTCTACTTTTAAATGAATCGATTCAAAATGCAAACTAACTTTTATATCATTTTGTAAACATAAATAAATAATAAACATTCCACGGATTATTCATATACACGTGTCAAACTTCTCTCTTCAGATATTTACACGGAGAGAAATACCGTTTGATAAATTGCAACGTATATAGGAAATCAGTGATGATATTGTCACACTTAGCATTTTTGCACTGATAGAAACAGCTTGCATTACACGGACTTTTAAGATTATCTGTTTAATTATATCTAGTGTAAATTTAGTGTATATTTATGATATAAATTCAAATGCTTTGCTCAAGAATTCGTATGCTTCTTATAGGCATACGCATA
>JABFPN010000994.1:0-34715 GCA_022817305.1 Leptoteleia sp. ZL-2020
CAACTTTTCTCAAAAAGCTATCTTTTGGAAGTCGTTTTACTAACTAATTTAGAGGTTATATTTTGGGTTACAAAAACGACTTCCAAAAGATAGCTTTTTGAGAAAAGTTGCAATGCATAAAAAACAAATTAAAAAAATCTAAACAAGTTTAACTTTGGACGTACGTTGCGTTTTTCTCAAATTAATTATTATTTTGTAAAATATTTACAAATATTTATTTGGCGGCGATTTTTCTCAATTTGAACTTCATCAACCAGTGACATTTCACCTTAATTTAAAATTTTCTTTTAATTATACATTAACATTGTAATGTTTATTATCAAGTATTATTATTAAAGAATTATGTAGATTATAAAATTAATTTGATGTACACAAAATAATAAAATATGATTCACATTGCTACAAGCAAAAATGATACCAATTTATGGTCTTAAAAAAATTAAAGGAATATACTACTGCTAATATACCATATGTGGTGCACTAATGGTAACATTGTAACCAATACGTCTAGGCCTGTCTAAATAAGGATCTTGTTCATTGCAATAATTTCCTCTGTCAACAGCCAACATTGCAGCTACTGCTCTATCTGTACCCAAAATTCCAGCAGCTAAAAACAAAATCAGTTTAGTTATTTTAATCTGTTTTTATTTATGCATCTAAATTTGGTGCATATATAGATAAAATAGAAATTAATAATTGAATTAAACTAAACATTTACACTTGAATACCCAACATAATAGATACCTGATACTATTACTTAAAATTAAAAAAATATTTTAAATTATTTCGTACAGACTAAATCTTTCAACATAATTTATTGATAAATTACAATAAAAATATAAAATATTCGAAATAAAAAAGAAATAAATCAATCAAAAACAGAGAAACAAATTAAAATCAGCCTTTTTTACTCAAGCAACAATTTACGTTACATAAAATATCACGAAGTTGACACAATTACTTGCCTTTCAATTTTTCAACTACCTCTTGATTGGTAGTGCCACTGCAGTGCCATGCCATTTTGTGATTATTTTTACAACAATTGAGTGTCACAGCAAATACCTCTCGAGCCTTAAACAACGAAAAGCTGTTGTCAATGGAAATGTGCAAAAACAAAGCACAGCTGAGTGTAAAGCGCCTACAATTAACAGACAACTTTGGGATTGTTTTTGTGAGTATTTGCGAATGCGAGGGTATTTGAAGGTCACTATCAAGAAATTGTTTACCTTTAGGTTAGCAGCGAAAAACTTAGCGGGAAGACGTAGAATTTCGTTGACAAAATGTCGAATCATATAAAGCAAAAAAACATTGAAACGCGAAACTTCTTTGTATTCCAATGACAGCCATTGGTGTCTATTTTTGGCGGGGGTAAACAGCTGTGTTCGTGTTGTGATTTGCACAAATATCGATTTTCGACATGAACGATATATGCTCTTGCGAGATATCGAATTCGATCAATGTTTACAAATAAACATGGCAATGACAGGTGCTTTTATGTGCTTTTTATGTAAAAATAATTTATAGCAAATACTTTCTAATTTACTACTTGGACACATGTAAATTGAAAATATTTATGTCTGAATAAAATGCATGTAGAAGAATCCAAAGAATAAGTTGAAAAATATAGGACAATTGATTTAAGGTTTGTGTTAAACAAGTTTTTAAAGAAATAAATTTTATTTTACATTAAATACATTCATTAGTTGCATTTAAGGGGCATGTTTAGGGTGAACTTTTATTTATAAAAATTTTATATTAACTTAAGATATTCCTTAGGCTGTCTACTAAGATTCATTTAACATATAATATAATATTTAATTCGTTCACAAATAAAAGTAAATTATAATTTTATTTCTATTATATATAAGGTTTTCTAGATATTTGGTACCAAGATTATAATTATGATTGTTGATTTTTCTATATAGATGGATAATTGTGTCAATTTAATGATGCTTTATGTAATGTTATTTTCAAAAAAGAATAATTTATAATTTTTTCATTATTTTCAGATAAGATGCGATTAAAGTTGAGTTTTAAAAAAACTACGTTTTGACTCTGGAAAATTTACTTTTTGATTCTGGAAAATTTTGTGATTGACAGAAAAGCTGAGAACTAACAAAAAATAGATACGCTTTGCTATTTCTTGTCAAAACGATTTACAACCTTTCAACAAACAGTCGTTTTCTAAAATGGTATTATTTTCGATCAAAATGATAGTCAGTGTTGAATTATTAGTCTAGCACCATAGCAAACAAATCAGCTTTCAACAGTATTTTCTAATTTATTACAAAATATATAAAATAATGAATTTTTTTAATTAAATATGATAATACCTTAAATAAATTTAAAATAGTTAACTTTAATAAAATTAATATAATTCCATGCAAAATTAATGGAGGAAATGATAAAATATTTGGATATTTCATTAAAATTTGTAAAGAAAAAAAAACCAATTCATTATGAATAGCAGTTTTACTTTTTCACATGTTTCAAAAGCATCGACATAGGTAATGAGATCCAGAGTTTATATGATGTAATAGATTCGAATACAGATACAAATATTGCAGTTATGAT
This sequence comes from Leptoteleia sp. ZL-2020, assembly GCA_022817305.1. Lineage (NCBI taxonomy): Eukaryota > Metazoa > Arthropoda > Insecta > Hymenoptera > Scelionidae > Leptoteleia > Leptoteleia sp. ZL-2020. The sequence continues at coordinate 2,575 of JABFPN010000994.1, forward strand.
CATTATATAATTTTTAATTTCATTCATAAATAAATTGAATAAAAGCAACATTTTTATATATATATTTTGTTAGAATAATTCTCAATACCTCAACAGTTAATTTGTACTTAGTAAAATTATCTTTTTATCACATTTTTAATTACACCAATTATCCGTGCAAAATTCTTTTCTTATTCATTAGGCAAATGTTAATAAAATTTATATTACCAATTCAATAAATAGTTAATAAATAATTTAAATGAATAATTATCTGATTGTGCAAAATAATTAATAATGCTATCGTGCAATTGAAAATATTAGATATAATGAATTGTAAAATATAAAGATTCAATTGGAAACTTTTCAAGTTACTAAAAATACGAAATTCGCCTGCAGAATAATTATTGCAGAAGTGTGCAGTCGAATCAAAATTAAAAAAGAATTTAAAATTTTTATGCACAGCTGGGAGATCATTCCGATAATGATTATACAATACCTATTCATTTTACTAAATACTCACATTCTTTTTACAACCTGTGAGAAGTTCCATTTACCATTAGCAAGATAAAGTTTAACCAATAATTAAGAACATTTCAAGTGACTTAAATTTACAATAAAAATTATTGGTTTTAACATATGTCACTGTTCATTTATAATTTTACATTGAAAAAAGTTGTGTTTAACTTTTCTATTCAAAATTATATTACTTTTCAAAAGGACTAATTTTGAATGCTACTGTTGAACATTTTTGACCATGGATAGAAGGTCTCGTTTAAAATGTATTGCTCGATGCCATACACGCTCAGTCTCGAGTAAATAAGCAAATATTTATGACATATTTATTCCAACTTATTTATAAATGATTGTATTGTATGTGATAGACGAGTTGAATGTAATGAAAAGGTCATTACTCAATGACACTTGTGGTGTCAAGTTTCTTTTTATTACTCTTCCTAAATTTTATTTATTAATTATTACCTTAAATTTCTATTATTCTGAATGTTCTTTAAAAATGTGCATTTTCAACGTGTACACATTTTAACATACATTTTCAATTAAACATTTGCTCGATGATATAAACTGAAATCATCAAACAGACGTTAATGTCGTTAGATGTAAAGAAATTTTACACCTGACTCTGTTGATGCAATTTTTTTTACGTTTCATGAGTTTTATTTGCTGAGAAAAATAATATAGCAATTTTTGGCTCTACGCATTCTTGTGTGAAACAACGCTCTGCAATGTCACAAAATAGGTACTACGGTTCGGATGATAATTAGCATTTAAAAAATGCGGCACGGGACAATCTAATAAAGTTTGTAATACTGGATAATGATTTCAAGAATTTCAGAAAATGTTGCAGTTTTAAGTGCTTTATTTTTCTCAATACTGTTATTACAATACAACTAAAATTTTAGTAACAAATTATTGTGCAATCATAATGAATTGTTAAATATATTATAAAATTAAAAATTATTCGGATTCCCTTGTCTTATGTGAAGTATTATCATGTAAGTTTAGTAAAATTTACTTGAAATAAATTGGGTGTACTTCTAATATTGTAAATGAACTGGATTACATATAATAGAATTCATAGGATTTTAAAACCTAAAGTTTTATATTTAATACAACCCAGTTTCAAAGTTGATTCCACGTTGAATCATTAACGTTGTTTAAAGTTTTAATCATTCGAAGGTTGGTTCAAGGTTCATTTAACGTTTTCGCAAACTTCCTCAACGTTGAATTAAAGTTTATTTAACAAACGCGTTCCCTTAGGGAAAGTAAAACTGGTAAAAATTTAGCCGTCATAGTTGCAATTGAACCGCATTAAACCGATGACAATCGCCTACTTATTTAAGCCATTACAATACAATTGCCAAATGTTTACCCACTTCATTTGAAATGTTCGTAACACCTTGGTTGCGCTATCGTGGTGGGTAATAAAACGGGGATTAAATAAAGAAAATAAGCCGCATTTCATCAGAGCAAACTATTCACCCGAATAAATCACGCGAAATGGAATCCTTTGTTCGACGACAACCGACTATTTTTATCGCGTCATATCGGAAGCGTCTATGACGGAAAACTAAGCGAAAATTTCGCACGATTCTCGGGTGGGTCGAGGGGGCGCGGGGGGAGGCCGCGAAAATAGCGATGCGCTACCGGGGCGCGTAACAAGCACCGTAAATCACTCCCGGCGATCGGGAATTAGCGCGGCAAACAGAAAGCTCCACGGCGAACGGCGTGGCGGGTCTCCGCGCCGCGAGAAAACCAACCGCGGTCCCGAGATAACGGCGGCTCTCACGCGCGCGCTCTTTTCTCTCTTAATCGGTGCTCGTCAATTCGCTATAAATTCATGTACGGAAGACGGCGAGTTACGCAGAATGGACAACTTCGCGGGCGAGGGAAGACGCGCGTTCGCGTGAAGCCGCGGCTCGCTCGTTTGATTTTCAACTGCGAAACAGGTACCCGAACGGTGCCCGGGTCGGCGACACGCGTGGCCCAGTGATGGACAAGTCGCGGGAGCTCGCGGAGCCGGGAAGAGCACGGCAGTGGATCGCCACCGGCGTCGGTCAGTTGTCATCCACTTTTACTTCACATTTTGACGCAGATTTAATTTCGCGGTGGAGATTAAGAACAGTTGGGATCCGATGCAATTGTGCGGAAGTGTCGAATTTAATTGGACTTCTGATTGTGCTGAGAAAAAATATTACGGATCATTCGAGGGGGGAATAAAAATGGTGAAAAACGATGGGAAAAAAGTATAGCAATGTTAATCATAGGCATAGTTAATTTTCGTGTTTATTATAGAATTTTAGTTCTTAAAATACAGGGCGGGAAAAGTTTAATAAAAATTATTGACACTGATAGTAAACTGATCATTTACTTGAAGAAATTATTAATCTCACTAATCTTAAGTTAGTATAAAGTATTGGTTTTTTTAATGTTCATAAATATGTGACAGTTTACTAACAATGTTAGTAATTGTTATTAATTTTTTCTGTGTAAAGATAATATGATTAATTCAACCAGAATTCTAGTTATCACGAATATTAACTAGATGACCCTTTTCTCAATGTATACACTGAGAAAATAAATTGTATTAATATATGATGATTTTTGTTAATTGAACTGTACAATTGCGAAATGAAAAGTTTTAACATGTATTGTATTAAAATTTGGTATAAAAATGATCATATTTGTCACGTTTGTTAGAAAGATTATATTCGTGCCAAATGTTAACACAATACATGTTGAAAGTTTGTTACTCTACAGTCGTACAGGTCAGTTAACGCGGAATATATTAATGCGTGCTAATATTTTTTCCTCGGTGTAGATTTTCTAATAAACGTCGTATATAATTTTTTTTTAATTATGACAAAATTTTAAGTATGATTTTTCATAATAATTAAGTTCTCTTATTTTTGAAACTATTTCGAAAACATGGATTTGAAAAAGAAATTGATAATAAAATGTATAAAAAAAGTGTACTTAATCTCAAAACTAAGTATACTTATCCTGGAGTAAGAATTCAAACAGTAATATATTACTGATAACTGCGAATTTGACAATGTAAGTGATTGCTCGTAAATGTAATGATCATAAATACACAGCAACGAATGCTCCTGCTTCGGTTTACAGACTTATCATAAACTGTCAGATATGAGGTGATGTGATCGCACAAGTGGATGGAAATTCAATTGTTTTTTCCAATCGACCCTTTTTATTTTCAACAATTAACATAATATATCATTGATTGATTTGCTCAAAATCACTTGACCAAATTATGTCAAGATAAACATACTAAACGTATAATTAGCATTTTATTATTAGCTTAAGTCGAAATGTCATTTCGACATTAAATAAATACATCAAATGTAATACAAAATAATCAATATTTAAACTTTAATTACGTTGAGAAAAATATTTGCACTGCGCAAATAGAGAACTCTGATTGGTTGAAATAAAATATATTAACGTTAGGATTTTTTTAACATTACATTGTTTTTGTTTAAATTAAATTAATAATATTATTATGCAATAATTATTTACGTATTTAAAACAAATTTGATATAAACTATTTCAAACATTGCGACACTAATCTATCTAATGTAATTTTGTCTGTTTAATTTTTTGTAACATCATTCCATGATAGTAAGTTACTTGAAAAATTAGCTGACTTGGAAAATTCAAGTTCGCAGATATAAGTGATATTTTTCGTTTAAACATTTATTAAATATCTGTTTTTCATTCTGCTCTTAATTTTGAAATTAGTGCAAAATTAGTGGAATTTACAAAGTTCTAATAATCTAATGAAAGCATTAATATAAAATTGACGTGATCGATGTAACAGGAATTCGTTTTTAAATATAAATAATATGCAAATATTATTTTTCTTACTGGTTCTTTTAATGTCATTTAAATGAAAAAAATTAAATGACATTAAAATACCCATAAAATATTTTTGTCTCACTTTATTATATTAAATAAATTAAAGAGTAATTAATTTCACTGTTACAGTACTTCGTAATACATAGAGCTATAAAAATTATTGTTTTTAATCGTAATGAGGAGATAAGTTTTATTACGAAATCAGCAATTTATAAAACAACGGAAAAGTAAAAGTGGTCATCATTTGTTTGCATAACAATATTTAAATTTCAAATAAGCATTCATTATTATAAATCAAAATTTCAATTAAATACAAATGTCACTAAATATATAATTAAGAGGCTTTGTCGATACAAGTAAAAAATTTTACATATAAATACGCGGAACTTGTGTACTAGCAAAAATGTTGTACAAAAGTTTTAAGTATAAAATTTAAAGCGAAAAATGAAGGAAATCAGACATTTTAAAAATGAATCATTTTTAACAATTTTAAATCAAAATTGAGCACAGATTGTATTTTATTAGACCTTTAAACGAGAAATACTATAATTTGATATGTAACCGAGTTACGTGGTTAATTGAAACCAATGATAGAAATTGCTACGTGGTAAACCTTAAGATTAAGCAATCAAACTAGCTAGGAATATTACTTATTGTGTGAATCTTAAAGTAATAATTTGTTCATAGAAAGACTAGCAAGGCTATTACTATACTCTTAAAAAAAAGATCGAAAAATGACATTCCTCTTAGTACCACAATCTCTTCCACTTGTACAAGATCAAAAATTTAAATTAATAAAATCTTGATAATTACAGTAAATCTATTAGCTCTGAACTATGGCATGATAGTAGGCTGGCCTTCGCCAGTGATCCCTCAACTGCAAGATCAGGACACTCCGATAGGGACAGAGCCGATAACCGACGCGGAAATATCATGGTTAACCGGGATCCTATGCATCGCGGGCTTGATAACCACTCCTTTCCTCAGCAGCCTCTCCGAGAGAGTCGGTCGAAAAATGACGGGCTTCATCATAGCTCTACCGATGGCAGTGTGCTGGTCGCTCAAAATTTTCGCCTACGATTCATCTTATCTGCTGGTGGCCAGGTTCTTCGCCGGCGTCGGGGGCGCGGGGATCATTTTCCTGGTCCCACTCTACGTATCCGAAATTGCGAGTCAAAATTTGCGCGGCACACTCAGCAGTCTGCTGGTGCTGATCCTAAATTTTGGCATCCTCTTGGCCTTCGTTTTTGGATCTTACTTGGACTACCATTGGTTTAACATCATCTGTCTGATGGTTCCCGTGCTCTTTCTGGGGACGTTTACCTTCTTGCCGGAAACGCCCATTTACCTCGTTCGCCGCAATCGTCTTGATGACGCTACAAGGTGAGTAGAAGCGCTCTGGAAATAATAGCAATTAACCAATTTCTTAACTTCAGTTTGTTGACCATTATCTCCACGTCACCGTTTGGTCAATCTAAAAATCAAACGACAATTTGTCCCACTTAGCTCGACCAAATTGTTATTATAAATAGCACCGTCAAGGTTTTTACATTTATTGAAAAAATCGTTCCGCATTTGGAGCGGTGTAATTGAAAAATTATTAGTGATGCAATTTATATCAACAGACAAATGGTAGCTGTTCAAATGTTGAACGGAACCGAAGAATATATGGCATTTATACAATTAATAGTATTTATTAGTGTATTCAATAATGTCAAAAAAAAAGGGAATTAAAGAAGAATAAAAAAAAGTTGTTTCAATTTACATTTTTATTGGTTTATAATTTAACTACCGATTAATAATAATAATAATTAAATTACCAATTAATTTATCATTTTACGATATTATATACCTGTCATTTCTTAGTTTCGTACAATCATTTCAAGGGAAATTAATATTACATTTTATTCAAGGGGAAATGTTTTGATATCTGTGTCGTTAGAGTATCTTTATCAAATGCATACGGATTTATATCAGAAAAACGTATCTAAAATTATTAGATACGTATCTTATAAATTATTATTGAAAGCTGTTCACATAGTAACCAGAGACCTTCAATAGAACTGAAAATTATAAATTATATATTTTTCATACATATAATATTATAAATTGAATTATTTTTTATACAGGTCGCTCTTATGGTTGAGAGGTGGAAACAAATATGCCGCCGAAAGGGAATTGGTTCTTCTGCAAAATGAAATAAAAGAAAATGAAAGCAACAATTCGGCTTCGTACGCGGAGTTATTCACGGATAAAGCTACGCGAGTCGGATTAATTATATCAATAGGCCTTATGATTAGTCAACAGCTAAGTGGAATTTTCGCTGTGGTAGGTACAGGTTTCAAGCTGTACTTATTATTAATTACTTGAAGTGATTCAAGTGGTTGCAATCACAAAATTGCTTATTTATAATTTATAGTTTACTGGATTACTGAAGCGCGTCCTCCGGGCGTTTTGTCTCTACACTTATTTTCGAAAATAAGAGCACTATCATTAACATGAGTACGAATACAGTACGTGTAAATCGATAGAATCAACTCCCGGTTTTCAAACGAACTTCCTAAAAACGATTCCGAATGATAACTGCCGAAAACTTAATGATTCGGTCATTTAATAGTTTCTTATCTAGCTCCCCCTCCTTCATTTGGTTGCAACGATAACAAGGCAATATCATCATTGATAATAACATAATAGTATTTTGTTTTAGTTTTCCTATTTTTAGGTCATTAACGAGAATAAATTAATCAATGAGATTTATATTTAAATACAAATGTTTATTTATAATTTTTGGTCCGTTTCAAAGTCAATGCTCTTCAATTCATTTTTCATTAATAACTTGTATGTTTTTAATTACAGATAAGCTACTCGACAATGATTTTCAAAATGGCTGGTAGTTCATTTTCACCGAATATGGGATCTATCATAATTGGAGTCATCCAAATCGTCGGTTCGTATTTATCAACCCTCCTGATAGAAAGACTGGGTCGACGATCACTGCTTCTGATCTCTACAATTGGAACCAGCATTTGCCTATCCACGCTCGCACTGTACTGTTTTCTGCAATTTAAACAATACGACATGACCATCTTTAATTGGATTCCAGTAACATCTTTGTCGATTTACATGATTGCGTACTGCCTCGGAGTTGGTCCCTGCCCGTTCATTGTGTCCTCGGAAATCTTTCGCAGAGACATAGCCAGTTTAGCTAATTCAGTATCATTGTTGTTTCTTTGGTTGTCCAGCTTTACTGTAGTCAAATTTTTCGGCACTATGGTTTACTATTTCGGTATCCATGGAAGCTTTTTCTTCTTTTCAATTTGCTGTCTTGGATCGTTTATATTCACTTTAATTCTAATTCCAGAAACCAAAGGTCGGCCTTTGGAATACATTATCGCTGAACTTGCAGGAAATGTGCAAAGTTACACACGTCAGAATAAAGTTATAGATATGGAAAATAAAGACCGTTTAGCTATGAACCCTATATGATGCGAGGTTGCGATTCATTTAAATACCGGATAAAAAAGTAATTATTAAAAAAAATAAAAAAAGATTGTTTTTAATAATATTGTACATAGTATATAAGTAAGATAACTTAATAAATTTTAATTTTGTAAATGCTAAAGATAATTGTAAACATTATCATTCATATTTTATATTTTTGCAATTTTCTAATGCAACCTTGAATTTAAGAGTATGTCCGAGTAGTATAATTATTTAATATTACGGAAAATATTTACATCTATATTATAAACTACAAAATTATGTAGTTATGGTTTAAAGAAGCGTTAATATTTTGATTATAATACTCTGACATTATCTTAATGTAAGATGTGTATTTTTCATGGTATAAATTGTACACTGTATTGACATAACTCACTTCCGAATTTAGCACTTAATGTGCAACTTAGATTTTAAGAGTTTTTTTGTATCTTGTAATTTATTGCATTTTCTTTGAATTGTAAATAAATCATATCAAAAAGGCTAAATGCATCTTCAAAACTTAATATTTTTTACAATTGTATTTGTTTGTCTTATATACATATACATATGTATGTTTTATAAATCTACCAACAAAATAAAAAAAGTAATAATAAAAGCATAATTTAAGAGAACAAAGTCACAGTAGATTTATATTTGATTTCACAACAAATTAATAACAAATATTTTCTCCTTGCATTCATGTATATATAATTTGTTTGAACAATATGTACACGTTAAACAAAATGACCGAGAAAGTTATTAAATTAAGTTATATCACATTGTTTTAGTGATAAAGAAATTAGATTTGTTATTGATGTGGCTCTAATGACCTACTTAACAATAAGAAAATTATTAAATTTAAATCCACAAATTTTTACTATATATACATTTATTACTTAATTATATATTACATAAAATGAAATCACCGCATAAAAAAATTATAATTGCAATATTTGAACCTTAATCAGTCGACATTTTTTGCCGCACATTTCTGTTTCCAAATTTGCGTTTCTTAAATGTTGAAGGCATAAACTCATCATCACTGTCTCCTGTCATAATATGAGAAATTTGTTTTTCTTTAAAACTTCTCATTTGTATCTCACTTTTAACAACGGGAACATATAACGGCTTCTTTTCTGGCAATTGCAAATTAACTTTTTCTTGTTTCCTAAAAACATATTAAAATTATTATTATTATTATATTTTTCATTATCTTATTTTCTTGAGTTTCTTTTATATGAATTTTTAAATAGAATTTTAATAGAACATATTTTAAATTGTCAAACCTTGTATGTTCGAGAAATTACTGAATTTTTACTACATTTTAAAATTTTGTTTGTTATTGAAAATATGTTTCCATACATTTTTAATTGATATAATATTTATGGAATTTTTCTATTTATTATATTATTAATTAACCCTTTATTCATCCTACCGGCTGAAAGCGTGTCAGAATTGTCTAGTTTATATGTGTTAGTGCAGCCAATTAGAATGCGTCCATTTAATCACGTGGTCCGCATGCCACTTTCTGATCAGTATTCCGCAAAGTCAGAATTTAGGGTTCCTGTGAGTATTTGTTTATTTTAACCAAATTTAGCAAATTAATTATTTTTAGTAAATATATTTAATATAATTAAGGAGATTATTTAACCTTACAAATTATTTAAATCATTTTTCTTTTTTTAAATGTTTTCATAAATTAATTATACAATTGTGTAACAAGATGTTTACACTTTGTGTTCATTTTTATTTTATTAGAAGAAATGATTAAAAAAATATAAGTACTGGGTGCCACAATAGTCATACACAGTACTGTCGCTAACTTGACCTAACCTCTAACACACACACATGTCAAAACAGTAGGGTGAATAAAGGGTTAATTGTATTAAATTATGAACAATGTTATTATGACTCTTACACTTGTGCAACAAGTTGCCATGCTCCGTATGGTTGTGGTTTTTCTGGAACGCTATAATCTTTTCTGTAGGAAGTTTCTTCTTCCTCGTCCTCTTTCTCTTTTTTTATTGCTTTTCTTATTTGCTTCATTTTCTCTCTTTCTGCATTTGCTCGTTGCTCTTCCAACAACTCACCATTTTTTTCTTCTTCTTCTTTCTTTATTTGTTCTAAAAATTGTTCCTGAATTACTTGTTCTTGAGCTTCTTTTTCTTGCTCTTCTATTGACATAAAACCTTCTGCTGGTACTTCCCAAACGGATTCTACAATATTTGAAATTATTTTAGTTATTGAACCACTTGAGAGTACATTATTTATAAAAAAAAAGATTAAATAAATTATTATTTAATATTGTTGCATTTTATCTTTTAAATATTTTTAATTACAAAAATTGATAAATTAAATAAAATTACCATTCGTTTCAATATGCCAGTAATATGTATATCCTTCTGGACTTCGTGCCTCATACCATAATTTTTTTACAATCTCTTTTGTAGAATTACTTTCTGATTGTACGTCCTTTTTACTTTTACCTTTTCCTTTTCCTGGTTTATTTCCAGATTTATTTTTACCACTTGACGATTGTCGTGGTTGTGAAGGTTTAGGAGTAGGGTCACAGTGATCTTTGTTTATTAAAATCTGCGAGAAAAATCAGTAATTAATATTTTTTTAGTTTTATTATATATATAAATTTATATTATTTAATTTTAGTGAATACAAAGTGAAATTTTTTATAACACAATAGTTTTTAAATTAATTTGAAGTGTATTTGATTTATGTATAAAAGTATATTATTTATACAAAATAATATATTATTTCTCTTGATTAACATTTAAATACCAACAGTTACAAAAATATTTCAACATAAAAACTGATCTGTTAATATTACCACTGAGATTCAATTATTTAAATAATCAATAATAACATTGAATTGTATTGACTAAATAATTTGATTAACTAAATAAATCAGGATAAAATTCATTACTCACATTTTTCTCAAGATTTGCTTTTTCTTTGAGTATGTCTGTTGCTGTCATATCTACCATATTATTCTCAAGATCTTTTAAATAAGCAGCCATAGCAGCCTGAAAATGTATTAATAGAAGTTTATATAATAAAAATTAAGTAGAAGATAATAAATAACGACTTATATACATTTTAAGTAATAAATAAAATTCTATTATAAATTATAACATACATTTTCCATTTTTTTGAAGTCACTTTCAAACTTCTTTTCATCTTTCATCTGTTTGGCAGCATTTTTTTGGATTTCTTTCAGTCGCTTATTAACATTTTCTTGATGTTTTTTACCACGTTCATGAAACTCTATACTTGGCCTGTTATCAGCTATCCAACATTTACAAAAATCGCAAAATTTGCGTCCTTGCGATTTCCAATATTCTGTCCTATAAATATAAATGAAATATGTGTAAAATATTAAGTCAATAAGAAAAATTAATATATAAATCATGTTTTGGTCACTGGTAAATGTCTTTTACTTACATTTTGTAACTTGTTATTAAGTCTTTAAAACGTGTTAAGTTTTAACTTAATATAATATTGTTTATAACCTCAAAAAAAAGCAGAAACGTGCTTCTTAACTTCAACACTCTTGTGCTTTATTATTTTTTACAAAATAAAACTTTTATAACAGCAGACACTTTTATTAACACAGACTTTTAATATTAAATTTTATTTTATGTATACTTTTACGCATTAAAATAATGTCAACAAAAATACTGGAGATTATAAGCAAGAGATAGTGGAAGAATGCAGTGGAAACTGGAATGCAGGGAGCACAAACTTCTATAAGCTCAGTGTGTCAATCAATGATCACGTGACTAGACTTCGTGTATATTCGTTGCGTCTTCGGATACACATCCCGAACAGACGACTTAGGCCACGTTCTAAAACTCACTAGATGCATTGTGTATCTTCTTCTGGGTTATTAAAATTTCTATGTTTGTCTCACTCATACAGTACTGGCAGTCAATTTTGATAACGTATTCGGAAAGTCACATTATAATAATACTAATTAATCGTGAAAACACACCATATGTTACTATTGATTACTATTGGCAATATTATATATATATATATATACTCTTCTTTTTTTACAATAATAAAGTTTTTATCGTTTTGCATTGCCTTTTCAACTCGTTTATTAGTAGATATTATGTTTATAATTACTAATAAAATGAAACTCAATAGAACTTTCGAGTATACGAAAAATAGTTGACTGAGAATTGAACACCCACCAAACGATATCTTATAACTTGTTTTAAACTGCATACTAAGTATGACAAAAAGATGACATTTGTACCCAGTTTTAGATACAGTAAAATAATTGTTACCCCAACTTTTTTCTCGGTATATATTTTTAATGACTTATTTCCCTCCACCAATTTGACTGGACACTTTGCCACAATAAATCAATATTGAGGAGAGCAAGAATGAAAAGAAAATGGAGCACATTTTCTCTTGATTATAAAAGAAAGCATCGCGTTGCACGTAGACGTGAGAGTGAGTACTGCATTGCTGCTCCAATTGCATTGTCTTCAAAGGCGATGCACAATTTCGTCGCAACAAACAAAGTCGGGACATTTGGCTTGAGTTCAGCCGTTTGAAAGAAAGTCAAATTACAGAAGGATAAAGCCAGACTGGAGCACTTACCCTCGAACATGTTAAATTTCAGTTGACTAAATTGAAAAATTGATCCGGCAATGTGCGAATGAATTATATACGAAAATAAACATGTACACGAAACACCGACACATACTGCTGTATCTGTCAGTGACTTTGATACGGCAATAAACTTCAAGTTTTACTGTCGTTACGGGATTAATAAAATTTAAAGCCCGTGGAATTTCTCGTTCGAGGGCCAGCTCCAGTTTGTGGAACATTTGTAACTTCTTTATTGCAATTTTATTCGATAAGAAGTTTGTCAGATAAATGTAATATTGTTGCCTGCCTGTATATCTGATTGGAAATACTTTTTACCAATTATTTTAAGTTGTTATAAGAGTTTTTTGATTTGATCCGCAAAAGTTGCACGTTGCGTTGTTAATAATGAAACTGTTATAAATTAGGAAATGAAAGAAATTATTCAGCATGCAAGCTAAAGTTCTTTGTATTCATAAACTTTTAATAACGTATGTACCATCGATGTGTACGTTATAAATAAATACATCTTTTCAAATGTATTATGATATGAAAATATTAGTAACACTGTTTACTGAAAATACATGATTGAAAATATATTGTGTGACCACTGTCTAAAAAATCGAAGAAATAATTGACTTGGGATGGAAAAAAGTGAATGCAAGAAAAAAAGGAGGGAACATAAAACTGACGTTTCAATAGGCAAAAGCTCGTATCGACGCATTGCGCCGAGGTGCTTTGCCAGAAAGGCCGCAATAGCGCAGAAGAATTCAACGGACACGTGTTGTGCTTGTGGATCGTCTTTGTCACGCACTCTGTATGCTCATTCACTTGATGCGAGTAGAAATTCTATGAGCATAACATACTCTTTTACTCCGCGACCTTGTCAATGTTGTCAACATCGTGAACGTGAAATGCTCTTATTTATGTAATGTCAATATTTTACGTAAGTGATATGGCAAAAGTGGATGAATATACTATAGAATAAATCAAAATAATTTGCTAATTTGCTTCTTTTTTAAATGCATCATAATTTAATTTTTGATCAAAATAATCAAATTATCGATTACTATTTTCATATTAATGAAAAATTTGTTAAAATACTTATTAAAAGAGAGAGAGAGAAAATGACATTGTAAATAATACAACATGAATATAACAACAATATTAGTCGATATTGTTTTTAAAATTATTAAAATAATATTCCATGAAAATATTCAATATTCTACAATATAATAGTAATTTTCACATAATATTACTGTAATATTGCGCGCTTATAGAGCGAATTTGACGCACTAATAACTCGTTAATAACCGTGTTTGAGAGCATTTCACCCTTTGAGAGTCTTGTCATGGAATAATCTGTTAATGGACCAAGAAATCTGACGCTTTCATGTTTAAAAATGTTCACTCAAAATGTAATTTAATAATTCTTAAAATTAATAATATGTAATGTCATTAAAATTTGTTAATAATTGTATTTATTTTGTAAATAACTGTATATCAGTATTGATTATTTTGTTCAAATGGACGATTATAAAAAATACTTATGACTCAAGTTAAAAATGATTAAATTAAAACAAAATTTCATTATACATTGCGGCATTATAAACAATTATAAACAATCTTTAGAAGAACATTTAAACATAAAGACTGATGAGAAGCGTTATGTTTTATAATATTGAACTGTAACTTATTAAATCCGGTCCATTTGTTATGTTAAAATATGTTTGTTTATAACGATGCTCATATATTTCCGGATTATAATATATTTATAATGTTTAAATCATATAAATCAAGCCATCATAATCTTTATCACGGTTTATAAAGTTATCACGTGCCGGATTAATATTTTAATACCAGAATTTATGCGCGATGAAAAATACTATAAATAGAAAATTGACAGTTCACGAGAAGCTCACTTCGTTTCATAATGAACACTGAGATGGATGTTTTCTTTGAAATTATCATGTATATGGACATTTCCCATTTTATGAATGCATAAAGAGTTGCATTAAATATTAAGCATTTAAGAAAGTGTAAAAAATTATTTATTTCCAATTACATGAAATATTTCCTAACCAATAAACAATTTATAACAAATGCTCGCGCGCAAAATCGCAAAACAATTGACAATTAAAATAAAATTAAATGAAAAAAATATCCCTAATAAGACCAAGTGAATCGAACGAACCTTCGGCGTTGATCAAAACCCGCAGGTCTTCGAAAAAGAAAATCATCCACCTGTCCTCAAAGATCCAGTCTACCCCCCCCCTTCCCCCCACCTCCTTCCCGGCAAACTCGTACGCATTGTGATAGCCGCAATTTTATTAATCAAGCAATCAAACATTGGCGGCACGAATAGACGCGAGGCAGTCGAACGTGGATCGCTTGGTGGGAGTGGCGCAGACGCGTGTTTAGTCCCGGAGAACGTTGGCTCGGCCGCGTGGCACGAGATCCAACTTTTAGTCTGCCTAGTCCCTTCGTCCGTCCTTGTCCCTTGCGGCGCCGTTCGAATTCGCGCGCCACCGGACATGCCAGCGAAACCGTCGGTCCCCTGACCATGCCCCGGTTAGCGACTGGCAAACCGGCGCACGACCCCGGGACCCTTCCCTCGACGGCTGTCAAAATGTTAGACGGCTGCTGACCGCCGTGGAGGATGTCCAAGAGGAGCAAGGCCCAGCGCCGTTGGCGGCTCCTCGCCCGAGCCCTCACCAGCCCCGGCCCGCCCGAGGAGGATGACATTTCCGTTCGCCGGTTCTCCACCTTCGGCCTGCTCCGCGCCAACCCCTCGCAGAACCTGTCCGACCCCGGTTCCACCTGGTACGACTACACCGGCACCATAGGCACCGACGTCTGCAGCGTCCTTGTGCGCGAGGTCAACAAGAGCTTCACCGCCAACGAGCTCATTGGCTTCAACAACACCGGCAACGTGTGCGTCTGGCCCTCGGAGGAATGCCTGTCCTACTACTTGTTGAGGAACCGGCAAATTTGCCGGAACAAGAGGGTCCTGGAATTGGGCGGCGGTATGAGCTGCCTGGCCGGGGTCTTCGCCGCCAAATATTGCCAACCCAGCGCTGTCACGCTCACGGACGGCAATGTCACGAGCGTCGACAATGTCCGGTGTATCGTCGCGAGGAACGACATGGTGGACCTGGCCAGGTGCGGAGTGGTGCAGTGGGCAAGGTCCGCGGAACTGCTCAGACAGGCTAGGGATTGCTCCAATAGGTTCAAGGTAACCGGTTCATTTCGGATAATGGTCATTACTGGTTGGCGTGTGCTGAAAGTC
Source organism: Leptoteleia sp. ZL-2020 (assembly GCA_022817305.1). Lineage (NCBI taxonomy): Eukaryota > Metazoa > Arthropoda > Insecta > Hymenoptera > Scelionidae > Leptoteleia > Leptoteleia sp. ZL-2020. Next base: position 18,328 of record JABFPN010000994.1, read on the forward strand.
TTTTTCGCCCAGTTGAATGTCCTTTGGACACATCCGGGTTTTAGATGGGAAGGCTACCTTTAGTAATGGGAAGCTGACTGAGATATTATTTGTGATACTGGGAAAGTAATTGAGATGCTAGAGGGAATGTTAAGAAAAAATTATTAATTGACTTAATTAATTGATTAGGATGGGGGAATTTTAACTGAGATTTAATAATAAGCTAAGATATTGTAAAGCTGATAAGGATAATAGAATAGAGACTGGGATACCAGTAGATGTTTAAGGTGCGTGGAAAAATTTTGCATAAAAAAATATTTGTGGTGATAAATAATTTCTTAGGTTATCTCTACGCGAACCTTATTAATAATTTATGTTTATGATTGAAGGCTAAGAAAAGTCAAGAAACGTTTGATTCTCTGTACATAGAATAGGAAATATTAAAGGTTACAAGTAATTCTAATTTAAATTAAAATTATGATCCAATAACTTTCCGAACGAAAACAAATGATATCGAGGTCTCTCTTCAAATAAAGAATGAAGTTTACAAATATGCCAAATATTTGTCAGAATATTATCTTTAGATACTTATTTTTTCTGTTGGAGTATATAACCGTTTCACTACAAAGTTAGTAATTAATGCAGTTTACTTTTATCTGTGGTAAACTATCCAGAATTTTTTTAGAGTCTATTAGTATACCCTAAACTTTATATCAAGAGAATAACTTTTTCCCTGTCTAGTATTCATTATACTTTGCATTAGAGAGTACTCGAAAAATATTTCTGTTTATGTCTGTACTTACAACGCGATCTTTATTCATGTTTCTATTTGAATTCATGAATATCTATGAAACGTCTTCGACAATTTCTTGATAAATTGGAAAAACTTGTCATAAAAAATACTGAACGGATACACGATACAAGACATAGAACGGTGAAATAGAATAAAATCTGTGTTAACTAACATTTTTGCAAATATATTTGATATTTTAGAGATGTGTGTGCATATATAGTATATTCTTTATAATATTATGTAGTTTTTTCTAATTTTAATTCTAAAACTGTATCATATTATAACACCTATTCCCGAGTAATTATAAAATCTACCAATTACAAAAGAAATTTCTTTCAACGTTTAATTCCATTCTTTTTCACTTATCTACTTTAAACTTGAAATAATAACTTGATTAAATATTAAATTTTAAATACATCTTCCGAACTGTTTAAAAGTAATCATTAAACGACGAAATATAATTTACTTGTTAAATTAATATCTATAAAAAAGTTCTTTTTACTGTTACGCAAACAAAAGGAAAAAAATTAATAACGAAACAAGCCATCCTTTGAAAGGTTTGTGTAATCATAAAATTCGCAATCTTAGCGCAATAAAAATATTTATTAAGTGCTGCTTTCCTTTGTCGTTGGCAACAAAAATATTAAATTTATTGCAACACCGATTTATTGCGTATTTTTTCATTTTAAAAATTATCGATAACTCTTCTAATCATTATTTTGAACAATAAGATTACAACACGGCAAATAATTCATAAAAAAAAATTATTACACATCAATCAAATAAATGCGAACCGTCTACTTTTACAATAAATTGGATACGATTACACGAAGAATAGAGGTAAGGTGAATTTAAAAATTGCCTGGACCATAAATTAGCGGTGCGATAAAGAAAGTATACGCAAATACATTAGAACGCGGCACATTTATCTCTGTCCCATATCGAATCTAAGGATGCGAATGACAGACAAATTTTATATTGAATTACAGTAGATCGTGGCGTGAAAAGATTGAGACTAAAAATCATTTGTAACAAGAACATTTTTACACTTCTTCTACTATCACAGATCAATCAGTTGTCAGTAAAAAACATGAAGAATGAAAGGAAGAAAAAAAAAGAAAATCACCCCTTAGGTTATTGAGATGAATATTTTTTAAAGTAAAAAAAATATATCAAACTGCTTGTAAAAGACATTGCAGTGTTATTTGCGTAATAAGATATTGTTCTTAGAATACATGTAAACGACTTAAAAGAGATTAAAATAAGTGTCTTACTGTACGGTCTGGCTAAGATTATGTATGCTGAACTTATGTAAACAAAATGTTTTACGCGAACAAAGGGTTAATGTAACATTTTAAACATTTCACGGATACAACGATCGGAGTGGATTTTTGTTAATATAATAAAAAAAAACCAGCCTCCCCTTTTTAATGTATTTATAATTTGATACTCCGAAAAGTTTAACTAGTTTCTAATCAAGTTTGCCATCATCGACAAGTTCAGTTTCGATATTAAACTTTAATAAAGATATTGAACAAAATTTGGTAACCTTTACGGATAATAGAAACCATTATTTTTTAATTCTTTTTATTTTAATACTTATGAGAACATTATGATACAGTTAAATTTAATTTTAAAATAATGTTGCTAATCGAATTAAATTATTGTTTAATAAATAAATTATTTGGATTACTAGTTACATAAAATAAAATTATTTGTAACTAATTCATTTTAGTATTTTATCTATTTTTTTTAGATATTGATTTATGTAATAATTTTATAGATAACAATAAAACAATAAAATAATCTTTTTTAATTTAATTACAGTGGTCGTAGACATCAAAGTAATTGAAGTATATATTTATATAGAATGTAAAATGTTAGAATCAACAATGAAGAATTGTAGTGAAATGAAAAAGAATTTGTACAACCTTCTAAAGAATAATTGATATAAAAGAAAACACGGCCAGAAACGTCAATCACCATTAGTAAATAATTAGTGACGTATCATTCAAGTTCAGTGTTATGATATGTTAAAAACTGACAAACTAATTTCAAGCTACTAATGATGCGTCATGTACAATGACGGCTATGAAATAAAAGGAACAAAGAAAGCGCTAAATTTATTTCTTTATATTTATATTACAGCCAAAATTATTTCTTTCTTCGTGAATAGATTGTAATGCTTTGTTACCAAATTGAAAAATTTCGTATATGAGGTTTTAATAATAATATAATAATATTACTAATAATAATAATAATATTAATAATAACAACAATAATGTAGCAAGAAAAAAAAGAATCTGGATAAGTTGCTACATTTATATAAAGTTATTATCAGATAAAATAAATAGATTTAACATCAAATAAAATTGAATTTCCATTAATAATATAGTTGTTATTAGCAATTAGATAGTTATTTTATAAATATACTGTTTAAAATAGAAATATCTTGTTAATAGATAAATTTGTGTTAATATAATATATGCAAAATATGAAGTTAAAATTTGTTGGAGTTTATGATAAAAATGTGATAAATCACTTTGCTTTCAAATATTCATAATTCAAAAATTTCAAGACATTTAACAGAATATGCAAATTGTTCTAATACAATACTAAATAATTTTAGAAAGAATGATCATATATTACATTCAAATTATTAAGAAACATTTTTACTTCGGACAAATGTTAAATTAGTTTTTGTCTTCGTGAATGAGGTATATTAAAATCGACTTGATCAATGATTGGCATTTGACGTGTGAATAATATTGAGAGTAAAATTGATCATGTCAGTAATATGACATTGATTGTTTAATTATAGTGCAATTAGATTTATAAATGATAGATACTTAAGGCATAAGTATTTTTAAAGAGGTGTATATATTTTTCTTTTAAAGATCACTGCCTTGTTCCATATGCTATTTGGAATTTTTTTTCACATTTAAATGCGATTGTGTAGAACTTCTTAAAGGAGAATTTTAATTAACATAATTTGTTTATATAATTTACAATTTTTTCGATCATAAGTAGAATATTTTAAAAAATAAAAAGCTTAATGAATAAACTAATTTACATAAATCTAATTACCAATGCAGATGAATATGGGTTGATATTGAAAATTAATTGTGACGCTCGCAGTTATGTCTTTCCAGTACAATTCTGGATTGTTATACAATCACAATTACATTTACAGCCCAATGTTGGACTGTTACGTAATATAAGTTAGAATGAAGAGTAATAGGCTTTCCTCCAAACTAAACATTTAATTTACATTAATTTTAGTTTGATTGTTATTAAGAAAAGTGATAAATATGTTAATTTGCATTTAACATTATAAACACTGAATTTTCTGTAAATTAGTTGACAGTCTGTTATATAATTTTGTCCAGTGTTTGAAATTATATCTTTGCGACGAATATTAAGAGGATATCATAGTAATATCTTCGTCTATTAGGGATGCAATCAAATAATATATTGTACGATTAATTTATTTATAACAAAGAATACAACTTTAAAACTTTTTAGTTTCATTTTAATATTTAATGTAAACTTAACTGCATAATTCCCCCCCATAAGCAAATATAAAAAAAATTATTCACTCAAATCAAGTACTATTTCATTGCGAATTTCTTCATTATTTTTAGAACTCAATTTATGTTTTTAGAAACTCAATTTATATTTTTAACAACAAATGACCCGATGTAATGGATAACATTCTCCTATTACCGTAGAATTAAAAAAAAGGACCCTAACTTCGTGAATATAAGCACTGATATGTCACCTTAACTTCTATTATAGAATTGGACAACGGAAGTGATAGACGAGTCGCGCCGAACCGACGGTCTTTACGACGTGATACTCTGCGCCGATTGTCTATTCTTCGACGAGACGCGATTGGATCTGGTGGAGTCGATTTACGGTTGGTTGACGGACAACGGAGTTGCCTTGGTAATGGCCCCGAGACGGGGCAACACTTTTCAAAAATTCGTCGAGGCCGCCGTGAAACGAGGTTTTACCGCCAGACAGACGGAAAAGTACGACAGCGTAGTCTGGTCCCGGCACTTGGACCTGCTCGAAAGTAGCTTGGACTACTGTCCGGACATTCATTTTCCAGTTCTACTGGAACTGACCAAGCAGAATAAGATGCCGCCTGGATGAATCGACCAAATATTTTCTATATCAAATACAATTGCGGAACACTGAGAGAAGTCTCCTTTATCACTTTGCGTGAAATATAACACACGGTATCAATTCGTTTTAACCTTATTTTAGGTACACGTCAATCATTGAATTAGCATTACTGATTGAACAAATTGTAATAATTTAAAACCGTTCAAGTGTATATTCTATTTTAGAGAAAATTTAAATAAATTCAACTTGAACAATTAAAACTATATTTATAATCGAGCTTTTAATGTATAATTACAGATGTAAAGACTTTATAAGAGAGTCAAACGTTAATGATTTTAAAAAAATCAGGTACTCCAGTTTTAATTGCTGTATTTGTACTTAAAACAGAAAATTTTTTTCTTTGAAAACAGTGATTTGTCTTGAAAAACTTGACGTGTGTCTGAAAGAAAGTTAAACACAGTGATATTACCTGTGATATTTGTTTCAATGCAGAAGTAATTGATTCGGAAAGATGCTTTCCTTAGTGTACTTTCAGGCTGGAATCCTGAAATTCTCAGGGATTTTTAGAGTCATCGTAGATCAGTTATGGTTGTTAGTATTGTTTAATTTTATCTTCGAATTAAATGTATCTCCAAATCTCGCAGAGATTATTGTACATGCTCGAATTTGTATATATATGTATATATATATATTTATTTTTTTGTATTTGTGGTAAGTCAATGAGTTTAAGAGGATCGAGTCAAGTTCGCCATCGCAATAAAACAGTTGGCCTGCGTTACCAAAGGTTTGTCACAATGACGCTTGAAGAGCTTCGTGCCAAGAATACTAGTCACTCAAACATTACGATGAATAAACTTTACAATTAAGGTCGTTCAGTCTATTTTTTGACTTTTCATTGTGGCTTGGTGGATACTGTTTCCATCTCCTTATCGACTTCGGTTTAATTGGATATATAATTGAGATACTTGTGCAAATAATTGCAACTGAACTTCCCTATTAAAATGAAACATTCATTGACCGAGCGTTAAAAAGATATTTCTTTATAATAGAATTTATATCCAATATGTTACCAGTATATATGACCATTGTACTGTTAATATATTGCTAAAACATTGCCTGCATGATGCCAAAATACTGCAAATACATTGCCCACGTTTCACAAGTAAAATATCTGTACATTCGTACACAATTATACAATAGAACTATATACTATTTCAAAAATGTTATTCTCCCCTTCAGTTTTAATTATATATAAGATAACATCTCAAGCAATATAGAATAAAATTAAACTGAATGTTAAAGTTTGTTCCAACCCTTATATTGCATAAAAGTTATTTATAATAACCCGATCAGCTCATTTAATTTTCAACACTTTGTCTTGTAATCCACAAATATTGAGATCGACCCCAGAAAAATATCAATTACCATTATTTTTAATAAAAATTTTATAAATCTTGCATAAGAAATAGTATATTTCAAATTAAAGCAGCAAGATTCATACCTTGAAAAAGTAACTATAAATTAAATATATAAATATCTAATGTCTCTGCAGTAATAATAAAATTTAACGATTATATATCAGTCATGTATTGGCAATATATTAGCATACATGGTTCATTTTACTAGGGATTTTGTCGATACAAGTCTCGTCTTATAATCTGTTTTAATTTAGCTTAGATGAATGAAGCCAGTTTGTTTCAACCGTTCACAAAAACGCAATTGGTACACGAAACCTATTTTGCATTCGAAATTTCCTGACCTGGATCTTTCGCTAGATAGCGCGCAGCGGGGAATGTCCAAACTGTCATTGTCTCGCGACACCTGACGCTTAACCGATTTAATCAGTGGCGACGTGTTAAATAGCTTAATAGAAATGTAATCCGAGCATCCTTATAGTCGATATTTGGAATAGCATGACACTGATTAACATCAGTTATGAAAGACTAATAACTGTTTCCTGTAGTAGGTTTAGATGAATTAAAAGAAAGAAATAAACAATTAAATGAAAATGAATTATAATAAAGAAATAAATGAAAAAGCCAACAAAATTCTAATTGAAAAATTTCTACACTAAGAAGAAAATTAGTAACTATTAATATAAACTAATATTAATAGTAAATTATTATATAATTAATAAATAAATTACTCATAAATTACTATTTTTTATTACCAATTTAAAAGAAAATTTCTATTATAACAAATAATAAAATGTAAAGTTTACGTAGTAACTATTAACACAGACATACCAAACATTTTAATACTTTTAGTAGTAAAAATGTTCACTTTTCCTATATATCTTAAAACTGATATAGGTTTTGAATTCAATACTTTTTTTCCAGTGTAATTTTACATTTTGTTGCATATGAATGTCACGCAAATTCTTGAACAGCAATAACACCATTTTGTAACACGTTCGGCTGTTTTCCAATATTTCTCCAATATGACTTAATAGTATCCCATAACTTGCCAATCAATTCAAGGTTAATTAAGACCACTTTCACGAGACAATGGATCAGGTGAATTTCCCCCGACGTGCGTTAGCTCCTCCCGGAATATATTTTTAACCTTTTTCCGCTGTGAAGTTTTGCGCGTCCACAAAGTTCCGTCGCTGTTATTTGAAGTACATTTTAAAAATACTCGGGGAAACGCGTGATGTGTGACTTAAAATAAGACAAGATTTTCAATTAAAGCCAGGTGGGTGTTATCCGCGAAATCCGTCAATCTTAATGAAGAATAACGACGCCCTTGGCGGATGTCGTGGATTAAGGAATTTCTTTTCCTTTTTTTTTGTTCGAAATCACCGAAATAAACGCGGGGCGTGAAAATTTGATGAAATTAATCTTGCGGAATCCTGGGTCTTAACTTTTCCTCGTGTTCCGAGTTTTTAGAACCCATCATAATTCTTTCCGCGTCCTGAGGTTTCTCCTTGAGCCAAGGTTACACTTTCGATATTGAACTTTAATTAATAATATTCATTGGGGGGTAACGAGAGCGAAATAAAAATTTTATTGTTAAAAATTACATTTCAACGGAAAAGGCGGCCCTTTTGTATGTTTTTTTTTTCAATCTTTTCATAAAAATCGATGATTCAATTTTCCAGTTCAGTTAAATTTGTATTAGTTGTTCTCTTTCTAATTCCTCATGCGCGTTCCCTTTGTAGGAATTGCAGCTGAACGAATCCGGAAAAGCGTGAATGTATTTATATTGTCATATTATGAATGATTAAATGTCGCCAGTGTTACACGGGGAAAAAAGTATATTGCAACGTAAAAACCCAGTGCATATCAAGTTTTAGTAAACTGTATTATAATAAGTGCCAAGCTGATTATTTTTTGGGAGTTTATTATATTTTTGAGTAATTGGTTTATGAATATTAGAAGCGTGAATGTTAGCTGTCAAATTTGAACCTATAAAAATGCAGATTTTTTGAATGAAAATTTACGGATTTCTCTTACATATATCAAGTCATTAAATAAATAAACAGAATTCTACATTGATTAAAAATACGTCAAGAATTATTGTGGTAGAATATAAATGCGCAGCCATGTATATGGTATAGGAAAAGTTACCATACCAAACCAGTAGAAATTACAGCATTTTGAAATATTTTCGTGCTTCTTACAATTTTTACTATGCTGACACAGTAAATTTTCCTATATTGTATACATGGGTGCGCAGAAAGTTTCTAGCACAGTAATTTTTAATACATTTTTTTTCGATGAAAAATTTTTGCCACTGAAAAATCAATATAGATACCTTTTTTACGTAAATTATAATATTAAATAAATTGTTACCGATAATGTTTATGTTTTGTCAATTAGTTGACGCTTTGTCATAAACCAATTGTAAAACAGTTTATTAAAATTTTATAAAAATAAATAAAAAAAAAAAATTGTTTGCTCATTCTTAATGCACACTCGTTTCACGTATAAAGTATTATTGTGTACTCTAATAAATAGATTAAATTTTTTTCATAATCGATATATTAGATGGTATAAATAAATTTTGTTATCCTGCAAGTATATGGTACAAATTTGGTAAATTATTTTTTATTTAAGATTATTTTTTTTTCTCTCAATGTAGTGATCGAGAGGACCAATTGTAAATATCACAAACTCGAAATTATATTTATAGTACGTAAACAATAATGACTTAGAATGACGTATAATAATTAAAAATATCAAGAAATTTATAAGAGAACTTATTGAATTATTCTTAAATAGAGGCGAAGAAGCTATAAAATCGTTACGACGAAAGTAACAATTTCATAAATTGATTCACAAATAGATTACTATAATTCAGATAATATATATTTACCAAATGCAAGACAAGGACGCGTTTTCGAAATATCGCCTTTTGTAAGTTACATAGTAATTTTTCAAATTTTACCGACCGCGCGAACGGTTTTATTTATTGTCTACCGAAACTGTCAACCTGTCTTACTCATAAATTGAGTGGTTTGACTTATAAATGCACCAACTGCATGGCAAAGTAAAAAAAAAATATTTTTTAAATTACCATGTTATCTATTAATCAAAAGAAAATCTGTTGTATTCAAATTATTATTGCTTGTCGCTGTAATATTTTATTTCATTTATTTATTAAGAGAAATCATAATTTTTATTTTTCTTCCTAACATACTATTTTAACACATGCCCACCTAGTTTCTATTAAAAAAAAATAGTATCTACCGTTGACTTTAAGAACTAACTGACAAGTTTACGTTCGTAGAGTAAAAACCGGTCCGTCCATGTAATGTAAAGAGCACACGGATGCTTTAAAAAGTTGTGTGTAATTGCGCGAGTCTGTCCGAAATGAAAACAAATTGTATTGCGTTCGAAGACTGAGAAAGTGAATGTCTTTTTCTTAGGCGAAACTAACGCCAAACTATTATTAGTTCATATTTATTCATGACGAAATGGTTTGCGTTGGAAATGCTAATGCAACTGGGGAAAGCAGATCACCCCTTTGATCACTGAAACGCTTCTTCTCGTTCATTCAACATACATATATATGTATATATATGTGTGTATGTATCCTTCTTTGGGTCTTTTACAGATAGAGCCACTCAAGGCTGCTGAACGTTAAACTAAATTAGTTGAATTTACTAAAAGTCACTAAAACCGAGACCTCTTTCGTGATAGAATATGTCTAGTATATCACTTAATTCCTTCTATAGTTAAATATGTGTTTAATTACTTTAATTATTCCTTGAATGTAAATTCTACTTGCTTTTTCTTCAATACTTTGTAATATTACACCGAAGAGAAATTTTATTATATGTGTAACATTAATTTAGAAATAAAATGCCAAGGCAATATTAGTAGTGAACTGAGTAAAACATTTCGTTCAGTAATTATGTATAATAATTTTTTAGTTTAAAAATACCATTCCTCGATTAATACAGATTATAGTAAAACTCAAAATAACCTGTTATTAGTGAATAGGTAATGTTTGCTTTTAATATTTGAAATATGTTAAGTGGGAATAAAAATATATGCAGATTCAACATACATTTCATGAAAAATACATTATCTTTTTCAAATTTATGTAATCTGTATTAGATTTATATTTGAAATGAAACCAATCATTTGTCTCTGTGTTTTTTGTTTAAATAAAGATAATTATAATGTATTTTAATTCTGTATATATAAAATCCAGTAAACCAGCAAAGTTATCATCTATGCCACGGTTATTCACATAATTTAAAATATATTTCGTTACTTAACTAAGACAAAGATACCTGTGAATGAAAGATCTAAGTATTATTGTTATAATTCAAAAGTCTATAAACTGTAAAAAAATCTGGAGTAAAAATTAACCTTTCATAAAGGACCTGACAACATCAAACAGAACAATTATAATTAAAATTAAAGTGTACAAAAATATATGTATTCAAAATTATTAAATTATTATATTTTTTTAATTTATTGAACATTTAATATTTACCAGAAAAGATTTAAATATTATTGAAGTTTAAATTTTACTCCATAGATTTTTGACAGTGTAATTAACTTCAAAATTGTTTTCACTGTGATTGTGCGGTGCAATTTGTCAGAAGTCTCGTATCCAACTTTAATATTTATAAACAAGACATAATAATAAATAAATCAACGGTACCAGACTTCCTGAGAAGTTATATTGCGTATAAAATGTATATCATCAAAGAATGACGAATAAATTGCGAACCGAAACGCAAAATTGATTGATTTAATAAATTAATAAACTTCGCAAGCGTTACTCGATCAAGCCCCTCACGTGTGTCACGGTTGGTCTCTAAATATTTCAAACAAAAAGAGAAACGTTTTAATCGCCATTCTAAACTCGACATCAACGAAGAAACAATTGCGCCAAAGTTTGCATTAATTTACGGTACACCGAGAGTGCGGCTTTCATTAATAACTTGTCAGGATTATTGATTCGATCGAACGAGCGTTTTTGTTGGATTTCCCCAAAATCGAATTTAATCGTCATTTTTGTAACGCGATAGAGAGAAAATATATAAGCGTCGTGTAATTTTGTATGAAACAATTTCACGTGAATTGCGACGATTAATATTGAATAAAATTATTTTCATGAACCGATTGATTTGTCATTTGTATCCTATCCATTGGATTTCACTGGACAAAAAAAGATTACTACACGGGAAAAAATACGCCATAGGGTTCACAGCAAAATGGCATTGATTCAACATAGACAAAATATGTAAGATCAACACGGTGTACTGCGTTGGCCTAACAGCGCGCCTTCTTTTGTTTTACCGAAATTATATGACTGTTTTACCGACAGAGCACGGTTCACTCTATTCACAGCATAATTGTTACTAGTTCACCATGTAGGATCAACAGCGTATGGCCAACATTGTCTAGCAATGTTATTCCTATGCCGTTATTTTTTCCCGTGTATTTTTTTAAAAGGAAACATTTCTACTTTATCTATAAACATAACATATAAAGCTAATGTCTTTTCTTTTAAAAAGCAGCAACTTTTATTGAATTACTGACATACATCATTCAAAGTTAAAAGCAGTATTTGTTTCTGTCATATTTTCCTCAATGTACGAGAGAATATTTTATAATAACTCAGAGACATGTATGCATTTATATAGTATACCTTATAAAATGATAGTGTTTTAAACATATATTAAAATACACTTGACCAAGGAATAGAACTCTTTACCTCGTATTCACTAGTTTACCACCACTCTAAGCAGCTAGATTGACACTAAAGTTTGACAGAAACCAATAATTTTATCAAACGATAGTGTAGTATGGTGGTAAAGTGCGCGACTGGTAACCGTGGGATAACGAGTACTGTTCCTTGATAAGGACATTTTTTTCAAATAAATTTTTAAAATGCTACATCATATTGTAAGTGATACTATAATTACCTACTTATCTCCAAATTGTTATAAAGTATATAACAGTCACCACTAATAAATTTGTCTCAATGTAACTGGGCAACTTGGCGCGCGTACACTATCGAGCGTTTGTATCAAAGCTTTCAAACAGTGGCCTTGCAAAAGTCTTCCGCTTGGTCACACAGTTAACTTTCTTCGCATACAACATCGCATTTTATGGATGCCATGTCTCTTCAGATGACTCGACCGTTTAGGCTAGGTCACGTATAAATATGAAAACTGTCATGCCTCTCTCTTGCTCCTTCGTCCCGGTAGAATTATATGAAGAGAGCTGTCACTATCAAACGGCTTACCGATTGTACATATTTTCAGATCAATATTATAATAATAAATACTTATTACATATAACACTCATCTGGAAACTTAAACGTTTGGTTATCCAACGAAACGTTGTAATTAATTAATAAATAAATCCATGTTTTTAACCAAACAAATTTTTCTTGAAAGTTTAAAAACTATATATTTCAATAATTATTTATTCAATTTGTGCAGTTGAATGGATTTTTAACGATTTTCAAAGGTAAAGAATTTCTCTTGGTAATTAAAATTAGGAAAAAAGAATCAAAGTTATTGGATAATATTATGTTTATTAAACGCACTCATTTGGCAAACTGCGAGTATGTAAAGCCACGTTGGATGATATTAAAAAAGCTTTTGGCGTCGGGATTTCACGGCGACATTGATTGCGCGATTAACGTCGCATGCCAAATTCATAGTCTCGATGTGCGATTCCCATTTATCCGAGCCAATTTCACAAGCGGACGCGCGAAATTATTATTAATACAGTTCTTTTTAATTTACGACGGGACAACGGCGGTGCCTTTTTTTCCCGGCAGTTTTAAGACCCGCACTCCGCCGCGTTTATCGAGTTAGATGTGGGATAATAATGCGGGATCGCTCGATTTTGCAAAATTATTGTCAGTTCATTCAAAACGCATAACGAGATAACAACTGAAACTAAATATGGAAACGAATAATGAATTGCGATTGAAATAGTAATTTTAAATTCTACATATATTTTTTTAAATATGTACTAAAATGAATTAAATTAATTTTTAAATAACGATAAAATTCAAATCATGATTGAATTTTTAAATCAATGTTTCTTTGTTTATTTTACTACTACACTGAGAAAAAAATTGGGATAAAAATTATTATACTAAATGTAAAAAGAGGGACAAATGACATCTTCTTGTCTTAGTTAATACACAGTTTAAAAGAGGTTATAATAAAAATGAACATTTTTATTATACTGTACCATAACAACTTGTACAATACTGATAATCTCTTTTAAAATGTATTTTAAATATCACAAGAATTTTAATTTGTCCCCATTTTTACATTTAGTATAATAATTTTTATCCCAATTTTTTTCTCAGTGCACTATACAACGTCACTTAGAAACATAGGTCTTGTTGTATACTTATTTGAAAAGATTTAGGCCACGCCCTTCTCACACTGTCATTAGAATTTGACACAGACCAATATTTTTCAAGATGACCTTGTAGACTGGTGGTAAAACGCGTGACTTGAAATTGTGGAGTAACGAGTTCTACTCCTTGGTAAGAACATTTTTTTCATTTAATTTTTTTCAACATACCCTTAAATTGTATTTTATAAATTTTACTACATTATATTATAAGGAGCACTATACATAAACATATATCCCCAAGTTATTATCAAATATAGTAGCAATTACTAATAAATTTCTCTCAGTGTACAAGAAACGATCTCCAAGAATTTTGCAACAAGGAAAACCGCCTCGGGCTGTAATCACCTCGCAATTATGTTTCAACGTGAAATTCAATCCTATTCAACTGATCGAAACATCAGCTTTGGCCGTCTGATAATGATCAATTTGTAACTCAGGATGTGCGAATTTTCAAATGTATTCGATTCGAAAAAAAACGCATTCCAGTTTATTCTCTTTTTCCAATTCCAATGGAATTTCACAATTATAACTAAAGTATAAAGGATACACTGAGAAAAAAGTTGCGATAAAAATTATTATACTAAATGTAAAAATGGGGACAAATTACAATTCTTGTGATATTTAAAATACATTTTAAAAGAGATTATCAGTATTGTACAAGTTGTTATGGTACAGTATAATAAAAATGTTCGTTTTTCTTATAACCTCTTTTAAACTGTGTATTAACTAAGACAAGAAGATGTCATTTGTCCCTCTTTTTACATTTAGTATAATAATTTTTATCCCAATTTTTTTCTCAGTGTAATATTTTTATTACATAAGGTTTATAATGTTTTAACAATATAGATTATTATGTTTTATTTATCAAGTTTATTTTGTTATAATGATTAAAAATTTTGGTAATTATGTACCCGCTTACCCCCTCCCCCAACTTGGGGTTTTTTTATATGAAATCGTCGCGTTTTTGAACGATATTGGACCAATATCGGGCCGATTGTTTTTTCTGCATGGGTGAGCTGTAAAGACTTCTATATAGTTTAATAATATCAGGAGTTTATGATCAACAGAAAGTTATCCTATACTATATCTTATCCTATACAGTTATCCTATACAATATACTATGATATATATATATATATGTATGTATATTGAATATAAGTTTCTAATAAAGTTTAAACTTTTAGAAGACATTATAGCTCAGTGGGGAGTATGCTGGACTTCTAATTAGTAGGATGTTGGTTCAGTCCTACATGATTTATTTTTTTTAAACTTTTTTAAATATACCAAAAATATTAAAATAATATCCCTGTGTTGTTAAAATACCATTCTGCGAACATTAAAATAGTATTCCACAAACATTAAAATGATATTCTACGAACATTAAAATAATATTCTAGGAATATTATTTCCAAGCGGACATTTAACATTCGTAGTATGTGATTCCTGGACACCCACAATTTCGTGAAATGCTATTTAAGTTGGCAAAAACATGGCTACCGCCAGCTGAACAGAGGGAACGGATTGTCAGAATCGTCAGAATACAACGCGGAGTTTATGATTTGAAAGTTTGAATTGCGCGACTGCAATTCGATAAAAGAAATAAAAAAGAATGGAAATAAATTAAATTTAAACTGAAATAGATTCGACTACGATATAAAGTAATTTTTAAAAATGCTAAAAAATGGAAAAATATTAATTTATATTTATAATAATTTAAATACATTATATTTACTAAAAAATATGTAATATCGAATTATTTACAAAATTTTAATTCAGGTTATTGATTTATAATTATTTATTTAATATTTAAATGAAATTATATTTATTTGAATGTGTTATTTTTTTATTTATTAATCTTATATACATATTAAAATTTAATTTTAAATTTTAACCTAGCACATAAAAAATAAATTATTTAATCTCGCGCAATGATTATTTTTTTAAATATTTATAAATATTTCTTTTTTGTATCTATTTGTAAGTATTTATTGTAATTTAAATATTAAATTAATTGTTTAATATATATTATTGAAATTACATATATTTCATCTTCTTTTTTTAACGAATTATTATTTTTGGTTAGAGGTACACTTAATAGAGAGTTTAATATAAATGTCCCAATTTTGGTTAGTTACCTAGTTTTGTATACACTACTTTTAATGTAAAAGTCTTTTCAAAATAAAATGAAATGTAAAATAGTTACTTATAAGTTATTATTTTTATTTGATGTTCGATTTGCAAAATTAATATTCAAACTGTATATTAATTTTCATCACATAATTTCTTTCATTGATGTGTATATTGTTAAAAGGAAATCTTTATTTATTTAAAAAAAGGGAAATTTCAATCCTAAATCAAAGCAATTAATTAGTACTTGAATACAAAATTTTTAAAGATAAAATTTCATTTAAAAATATCAAATCATACGTAAATGGTAAACTTATTCAAAAATTTTTGAGTTAGCCAATCACATTACCGTATAAAATTTTATTGTGCTAACTTAACACAGCCAGCAACTTTACTTAAGTAATATATATCGAAATACATAAATATAACTTGTCAAGCATTGTTAAGTATTTAAACCGCCATTTTAGATATGTGATTCTGATCTTAAAATACTAAATGTAAATGCT